>JADLZK010001830.1:0-130025 GCA_015847255.1 Hyparrhenia diplandra | reverse complement strand
AACTCCGTGGTGCTCTAGTGCAAATGGAGGTGAAGTTTTGGAGCATCTCCTTTGCTCTAGAACCATCTAATACCGACCTAGACATGTAGTTCGTGGGTAATTACTCACCAATGCCACGCGGCTACACAAAATGATGCTTCACTCGCTTCTTTTCAGCGACCCGCAACCCTCCCTACCCACGGCGCTTCTCCCGCCTCCCCTCCCGCGCTGTTGTCCCCCCCCCCCCCCCACCCGTGTCGCGGCTCTATGCGGGACCCTCCTCCGCCCTCTTTGTTCACCCCAGCGCTCGCCCTCGCCTCAACACCGGCGAACAGCCGCTCTCCGCCATGTTCACCGCCACCAAGCTCTGATCTGCGACTACCGCTCCCCTGCCCTAAGCTCCCTCGTGCCCCACCGCATGCGTCACTGCCTTCGTGTCGGGTACCAATATTAGGGGTACCATAAACGCACGATGAATCGTGACACAAACAACCCAACAATCCACGGCCTAAGCCGACCACGATCAGAGTTCTGCTGACCTCTACCTCGCGTGAGCTCGGAGGGCGGATGACCGGCCTCCGCCTCGCACGAACTCAGAGACCGAACGACCGATTTTCGCCTCGCACGAGCTCCGAATCCGAGCTCGGACTCGGCCCACGAGCTCTTAGGCTGATGAGCACTTTTCCACCTCGAACGAGCTCTAAGACCGTGCTCGAGCTTGGTCCACAAGATCACGGGCCGGCAGATAATTCCCCGTCTCGCACGAGCTCTAGGCGCGCCTAGAGCTCTAGGGCAGCCACGAGCTCACGACGACGCCCGAGCTCACCCGATCTCGTGACCTCAACCACGTCCTAACTTTCGACTCGTACGACCCGGAGGTACGACCCGGAGGACGTGCCGTCCCGAGCTCGCAAGCTCGAGAGCTCGCGCTCCTGTTGGTACGTGAAGCACGGCTTCAGGGGACGCGCGACACATCTCCGACTCGCACGACCTCGGAGCTCGGGAGTACGCGGAAGTCACGAGCTCGGGAGCTCACGCTCCCATCCGGATGCGGCTTATCTCCGACTCAAAGCTCGGCATGACGTAAAGCTCATGAGCTCGCAAGTCTCCGGGGCCACATACCCGACGAACCGCACATCCCAACGAGGGATCTGAGGAAGTCCAATCTACAGCATCCTAGCTAAGGGTACTTGAGTACCGTAGCTGTGTGACGCCGCCAATAGCTACGAAGCGCCGTAGCCTACCGCGGATATGACGTGTCGACCCTGATGCCGAATCCACCTCCCGACAACCGCAAGACGACAAAAGTAATGATGATTCCCACGTGGGGTGTGCCCGGCCGGTCGCCCGCACGCTTGACACAACCGCCCGCCTTTGCCGTTCGAGCTCTACTGTCCACATGTTTTTTTCTTGCGTCGTCTTTGGGGCCCCCCGCCGCGTGCACGGGCGGCGACGCCCACATTCTTGATCGGAGCAGAGAGGCGTGTCTGGCGAGGCGCACGCGAGGCTGACGGCCCGGCACGCTCTGCAACCCTGGCGCTTTTTACACTTTGCCCCCCTATTTTGTATTCTTCACGCCTTTAGTCCTCCTCCTGGTGGCACCTGTATATCCTCCCCTTGCGACTATAAAAGGGGGGCTTTGGCCACCGGGAGAAGGGCTAGATCTTATTCCCATCGCATTCTCATTCAACACACACCACTCGCACAGAGACTTGGGAGCCGGCCTCCCTCTCTCGACCTGCTTGTATTCGCCCCGATACGAGCGTTTGAGCTCGGCCACATAGTGACTCCGACTGGAGACTGGACTAGGGTGCCCGATTGCCCCGAACCAGTATAAATCTTGTGTCCCTTGAGCTAGGCCATCGAAGTCCCACACGAGCCATACGATTTTACTATGTCCATGGTATATCCATCATATTCGACCATGACACTTCGCCTCGTTCTCCTCTTTGACCGACACTTGTCAGCTGAGAAGGAGATCGCCGTAACAGCCGGGCCATCGTGCCACTATCATCGCTATCGTCTACCCGCGTGGCCGCGCCGCCTCGGGCCATCACGGGGCAAGCCGTGGCCACTGGAGGGTGCACACGGGACCCTTGTGCTTCTCCCACCCTCCCCCATCCTATCGACGCTAGCATTGCGCACGCGTCTCCATGCCCTCCTCGTGAGATGTGAGAGAGGAAATACATGGAGAAAGCAGAGATGTGTGGCTTACAAGGTTGGTCCGCATTGAATTGTATTGCATGTTATTTTTAGAGCTGGCAGTTAAATTTTCACAGCTCCATCTCCACATGGAGCTAGCTCCACCTGGAGTTTTGGGGTGGAGCTTCTCCACGTGGAGTTGGAGCCATCCCAAACGTCCCCCAACTGTTCTTTAAACAGAAGGTGGAGATCATTTTGACCTTTTGCAATATCATTTTTATACCGGTGCAAACACTGACATATCAGGCCAACAGGCTATGGAAGCAGATGATCTAGATGCTCTATTTATGTTACCGTTGTCGATACAGGCCTTAGAGGAACTGCAAGACTTACAAGAACAGTTGAGCACCATAGAATATGATCAAGATGCTGCAGACCAATGGACTCCAATATGGGGCAACAAATATACTTCACGTCAGTTCTACAAGCATGTCTTTCATACGGTGGATACACATCCAATTTTCAAGATGGTATGGAAGTCAAGGTGCATCCCTAGAATCAATTTTTTTTGCCTGGCTTGTTCTAGTTGACCGCTTAAATACGAAAACAATGCTGCAAAGACGACATTTCAATGTGCAAGGAGGTACCACATGCATCATGTGTACCACGGGTGAGCAAGAAACCATCGAGCATCTATTTTTTGATTGCCCATTCGCTCCATCATGGTGGTCAAGACTGGGAATCACTTGGGATGCAAATCAACAATTGTATGATCGGCTAATTCATGCTAGAGATACGCATGACATTCCATGCTTCACGGAAGTGGCATTGACATCAGCCTGGGAAGCAATCGTTGCCTCACTTCGTCGTTGTCCTCGCTGCACTTCTCGGTGAGCACGGGCTAGAGCAGCATGCCGCGCGGCTAGAGAGCATGTGGCGCGGTCGTAGATGGGGAGTAGCTGCCACGGACCTCGCACGCCAGGCTCTCTGCGAACCTCGCGTCGCCGCCGTCATGATCGTGGGAGTATCCATGCCCGAGCCACACACGTACCCGCCCGCACAGGATCCGTAGGAACAGGCAGGGACGAAGAGAGATAAACGATTGCAGTTTTTTTTTTTTTTTTTTTGCTGGGCCTTCGAAATAAATTACAACATTGGGAAGAATAGTTAAGAGTTTCATATATTTATCGGTGGATTTCGTCAATGTTCATAAATTAACCGCCCACGATCATTTTTCGACGTATGTTAGCAAAGCCCTTCAAGTATTAGATATAGCTCGTCGCGTAACCTTATCTGTGGGCTTCATGCACGGTTGGTCAATGAATAATGATAGCCACGCCCTTGTCAAAATTTATGTTCGATCACCCAACAAGAACATCCATATTTAAGAGCTTCTATGACTTCGCCCGAACCGTTCACAATGGTTGGGATGAACAGTAAACAAATACCTGCCCATATTTGCTATTGTCTTCATGCACGTCAATGATAGTCACCCAAACTTTTGCCCGCAAAGGTTAATGTCTACCGGTCACCCTCAGAACTATCCATCACGGTTAATTATTTTCCATGACGAACTACTTAAAATGCCCGCCACGGAAAATAACCATTTACCATGGCGGACAAATTAAAATGTCCGTCACGGTAAATCAATTTTTCATGGCGAACGTCCTAAAAAGCCCGTCCCCATAAATCAGGCCCAACTTGCAGCCAAACACAAAGCCCATACTTATCAGCTTACTGGGTTCATATATAACCCAGCACTTAGGGTATTCCCTCACTCCTCTTCCCCAACCCAACAGTCTCTCTCTACTAGCCACCCTACAGTCTCTCCGACGTGTCCGTCCTCCTCCCATGCGCCCGCACTCCGGCTTCCTCCACCCTTCCTCCACCCCATGCTCCTAGCTTCCTCCACCACGTGCCCTCTTCCTCTCCTCTCCCTCTCCCGGTGGCGCGCCAGATGCGACCGATGGCGGCGTCGGGTCGCCGAATCCGCCCCGTAGTGGCGCGGGTGGCCAGATCCACGCGGGGGTGGTGTGGGTGGCCAGAACCACGCGGGGGTGGTGTGGTGGCTGGCCTATTCTCCTTTCCTCGGTGGCGGCTAGCCCAAACGCCTGCGGATCTGGCCGGCGGCGGGGTCGCCAGATCCGGCCGTGGCGGCGCGGGTGGCGGACCCACGTGGGGGCGGTGCGGGTGGCCAGCTGGTTCTCCTTTCTCGGCTCGGCGAGGCCAAGAGAACGGATCCGGTGGCGGTTCTCCTTCCACGGCGGCCGGATCGGCGGATGGGGACGCGGGATCTGCCCGGTGCGGGCGGATTTGGCGGCGTAGGGCTCCATCGACCGGTTCTCCTTCCTCGGACGAATGGCAGCTGCTCGGGCTCCATCGACGGCAGTGGCGGCACAAGGAGGAGGCAGCGGCAAAGGTGCAAGGAGGAGGTGGTGGATGCAGATCCACGCCGGGCCGACGAGCGGCGGCGGCGCGGCCGCATGGATGGGCTCGTCGGGCCGTGGATTGGCTCGGTGGGCTCATGAGTCTTTTTTTTGTTTTCCTAACTGATTAACCGTGGCAGGTATTTTTGCCCGCCGTGGTGCTCCGCATATTTAGCGTGACCCCGCCCGCCACTAAATTTTTTTCAGTAGTAGTGCCTACTTATCATCATTCAAGTTAGAGCAGCCAACAAAGAACATACCTATTGAAGTATGTTTTATGACTTTGGTCTCATCACCGTACATTCATTATATTTTATATATTTATTAGTTGTCCATATCAGAGTCTACACGATCCACTATCATATATATATTATGAAGTTTCTTTATAAGCAAACATGAATAGTTTTGTTTTATTTGTGATTTTCGCAGCAACGTCCGATGTATATATCCTCCTAGTTTTAATAAATAGTTTAATTTTATTTGTGATTTTCGCAGCGACGTCCGAGGTATATATATCCTTCAAGTTTTATAAACCTATCGAGAAGCACTCGGCTTAGTCTGGCCAACTTCTAACGGTAGGTGCAATCAATTCCAACAGTTCATTAACATTCCCTATTGTCCGGTATAAATTAAGCCTGCAGCAGCCGTCGAAACCCATCTCATCAAGCCCAAAACCAAAAAATATAGTCGGAAAACAGTCACTCCCATCGGCCAGGATAATGGCTAACGGTGCAATGCATGAGAGCCGTAGCCTGCAGCAGGGTGAAGGCCCTGCCGCGGTGCTCGCCATCGGCACAGCGAACCCGTCCGGCGTCATCCTGCCCCAGGACGAATTCGCCGACCAGTTCTTCCGCGCAACCAAGAACGATCACCTTATTGACCTGAAGGAAAAGCTAGTGAGAATATGTAAGTCATTTGAGCATGCACATGGTACATGATGTTTTTTTAGCCTGGACTTTTAAGTATACAAGTTCAGGCTATAGGTCCTCTCCGTCACTAACATGTAGGAAACGGTATAAGCTCAACCGACTGAGTTTTATTTTTGCGCCCATACATACAGTCACGATATACATGTTGATGAATTCCAAGCATTATACGTACTAGAGATCAAAATATAATGGTAGCCCAAAACCAATAAATTTGATTTCAGGCAATAAAACAGGCATAGAGAAGAGACACTTCCACATGACTGAAGAAATATTCCTAGCCCACCCGGAGTTCCTCGACAGAACTATTCCATCCCTTGATGCTCGCATCGATATCGTTGCAACTGAAGTCCCCAAGCTCGCCGAGTCCGCCTCGTTGAAGGCCATCGCCGAGTGGGGACGTCCCGCCACCGACATCACCCACCTCGTCTTCAGCACCTACTCCGCCTACGGTGCTCCGAGTGCTGACCTGAAGCTAGCCACCCTCCTCGGCCTCCGCCCTTCTGTCTGCCGCACCATGCTCAGCCTCCACGGCTGCTACGGCGGAGGGAGGGCGCTTCACTTGGCAAAGGAGCTAGCCGAGAACAACCGCGGTGCGCGTGTCCTCGTGGCCTGCTCCGAAAGCACCCTCATCTGCTTCGGCGGTCCCGACGGGAGCAACCTCGTCGGCCACGCTTTATTCGGGGACGGCGCTGGCGCTGTCATCGTTGGCGCTGCCCCCCTGACCGCTGGCGAGCGCCCGCTGTTTGAGATGGTTTCCGCCACACAGACGACGATACCAGAGACAGAGTACGCGCTGGGCATGCAAGTCGCAGCAGGCGGCCTAGATTTCCACCTCGCCATCCAGGTGCCGATGCTGCTGGGACAGAACGTCGAGCAGTGCCTGCTCAACGCCTTCAGCTCGGCGCTGGGAGACGACGTCGAGGTGACATGGAACGACCTCTTCTGGGCTGTTCATCCGGGTGGCCGCCCAATCTTGGATAAGATAGAGGAAGTGCTTAAGCTGGAGCCAACGAAGCTGGCGGCCAGCAGGCACGTCCTGCGGCAGTATGGAAACATGAGCGGCGCAACCATAGTCTTCGTGCTGGATGAGGTCCGACGCCGCTGTAGGGAGGAGAAAGGCGACCGTGGCCACCAGCTACCGGAGTTGGGGGTGATGATGGCCTTCGGGCCCGGAATCACAATCGAGACGATGGTGCTGCGCATCCCGGGCGATCCCAAGAAGAATTAGCTGGTTATATGTATTTATTATTTTTAAATGTGACCTTGTTGGCATTGCATGCTACTAGTTTGGATCCTTAATTTAGTCCCTGGATTAAAGTTTAGTCCATGGACTAAAAGAGGCTAAAAGAGGTGACTAAAGTTAAGTTACCTGTATGTCGAATAATTGCTTGGGCTGTGTAAGTGTGAGTGACTTAGTCACATACTAAGTGTGTACGTATGTATTCAAGTTCAGCTGTTCCATCTTCGCAAAAAAAAAAAAAAAAAAAAAAAAAAAAAGTTCAGCTGTTCCAAATAAACTAATGGTCTATATGTGTGTTGGATATATTATAATTATACTGAATAATTGCTTGGGATGTGTTAAGTGTGTGTGACTTAGTCACATAATAAGTGTGTACTTCCTCCGTCTCAAAATAGATGTCATTATGGAAAGCGTGTCGATCAATATTTTTTAACTTTGACTAGGATTATAGAAAATACGTGCAACATTGAAATCTCTAAACAAATTTGTTAAAATACTAGACTTAAAGATCTTTCTAATGATATTAATTACTTAGCATAAATATTTATATATTTTAATATATAATTGCCGGTATTTTCAAAATGCTAACCTCTCGAGAAGCGAGAATGACATCTATTTTGAGATGGAGGGAGTACGTATGTATTCAGTTCAGCTGTGGGGATATATTATAATTATAATATATCCAACACACATATAGACTGGGCATATTCAACTAATTTGTTCCGACCTAGAATAATAAGCTCATGAGCCTACTTATGAGACCTTTTTTTTTGGCACATACAACCTTAGCTCAAATTTTTGATCAAACCAATCCATTGACACAAACGGTTCATGGGCGAAAAGTGAGTTGTTTGGGTCTTGGAAGATTGACGGGGAGAACTGCAAGTTTTCATAGCCGAGATATTCATCCGAATCACTATGGGCGTATTTGTCCAATTGACATGCCCAAAAGGAATCAATATTGGACTTACCGGATCGTTAGCTAGCCATTCATGCGGGAATTGATCGCTGGTGGGATCTATAGAAAGTCCGTTTTATGAAATATCTGAGAAAGCAAAAGAAAAAAAAAGACAGGTAGTTTATTTATCACCAAATAGAGATGAATATTATATGATAGCAGCAGAAAATTCTTTGTCCTTAAATCGGGGTATTCAGGAAGAACATATTGTTCCAACTAGATACCGTCAAGGAAGGATATTCTCATATTGACGCAATACAAAGATAAGTATATGCAAAATCTATCCCTTTTTAGTTAAAGGAATTTAATTGGTTAGCATAAAAATATCTAATAAATAAAAAATCGAATAGTGGATAATCCGTTATGAAAGAAACAAAATACATTCTTTGAACAATCAAGATTCATAATCAATACTTGTCTTGTTTGTTGGATTATGTCTAACTTTCTTGACCAAACAGCAAGCATGAAACTTTACAAGAAGAACTTAAAAGAAAAGGATAATTGAAGTAACTTGAATCAACTTTTGTTGGGGTTCAATAAAAAGAATAAAAATAAATAAATAAATTAAATTCAAGGAATAGTTCCCTTTTTTAGGGGGCCCCTCGGGGGTCGTGAAATGCTTTTCTTCTCCTCTTATTCCATATGGAATACAATGAGTTAAAATAAGAAGGAATAGGGGAATATTCGACCGTTTGCTCCAAAAAGAGGATAAAATCCATCCAATTAAAAAAGAAATAATCCGAAATAGAAAGAATTTTTTTTTCAAATGAAATTCTTTATTTATCTTTTATTCCAAAATTCCCCCGAAAATCCAATTTCATTTTTGAATGGCGATAGATGATCTAGTTCTTAATATTATTAGTTTACTTAACTAACAGATTCCACAACAAATCTCTTGATTCGAAATTAGGGACTCATGTTCCGTCTGATGAATCGATTTTCTCTTTTTTTTACACTTCTGTATCCCACTCTATCTTGTTTTTTAGTATTATCTAAAATAACCAATGAATTATGAATTTTTCATAACTTAAACTTAGGTAAGTGCTTTACCAACATTATGTAGTGTAGTAAAAAAATGGAATTCTCAAAAAAAAAAAAAAGGAGAGCTGCTTGTCATTTCATTAATAGAGAAAATTATATGATTACATGCTGAATCCGCAGCTTGTTAGTGGTTTGTGCCCTGAAATGTTTCGATACACAGCCTCTGTCGCTCAGGTTTTCCTAACAAAGCCTAGCGCCTTAACTACCGCTAAGGTACGTTGATATAGTTTCCTTTTGGTCACTTGCCTCCTGAAGCAAAGACGTTATTAATGTGCCAATTGCAATGCCTAAGAGCAATTCGGTACAGGCCCAATATGCAACTCAACTTGTGGCCCGTTGGGATCAGTTGAAAAAAAAAAAGTTGTATCATATAGTGTCTACCTATATGTGATCTCCTTAGTCTTTACTTATTTGGGGTCAGTAGTACTGAAACTGAAGCAATATAATTGACATAGCAGCACAAAACTCGTGAATGAGTATAGTTGGGGGATCAAATATAAGGCCACTTTTGATTTAAGTGCAGGTGCATCATAGTGTCTACCTATTTGTTTGCTGTTATGACGAGAGGTGAATAGTACAAGCTAATAAGAGCTTGCAAATTGGTACTAATATATGCAGAAATTTGTGAAAATTATAGGAAATTTAATATAGATCCAATTATTAGAGAATTAATTTTCTTGCATCAAACAATGAGATTCGGTGGGAGTAAATTAAACTGTTTTGTCTTCTCAACATTGAAGCAGGCAAACTAATCCCGAATTATAAAAAACAGCGGCAATGCTCTTAGAGCAAGTATTATGATGAGCGACTAGCCGGCTCATGTCTACGTGGAGGAGAGAGAAGTGAAGAGAGAGAAGAAAATGAGCGTCTCACGACGCGCCCGCTGCGGCCGGCGACTAGGCCATGCGCGTGTTGCAATTGGCTCTACATTCAGCTATGCTATAAATAGTAGCGAGGCCGGCCAGCGTTGCCGTCTGCAGTTGGCGAGTAGCTTATGAAACTATTAAACTTGCTCTTAGCAATGTCTGCAAAAGTCAGTGCAGCAATCGTCAGTCTTGGCGTGGCGAACATGATTATCACGAGTGAAATTCGAGGGCTAGCTCTGTCCCGTACTCCCCGTGCAGCCTCCCGTCCACGTAAAGCTCGCCGCCCGCGGACTCGCGTTACTGGCCATGTGCGCGGCGCGCGGCCTAGTGTGGTGTGTACGTGCGCCCTTTGAGAATGTGCTCCACACTGACAGGGGAAGAATGGCCAGCGATGATGTGGCAGCATTGGGTTCCACCTCGGGCTTGCACGTCCACTACTAAAAAAAAATCTTTTGTCAGACACATTCAAAATATTAATGATGGTGTTTTTTTTAAAATGTCACGATTAATGTTTTGATTAACCGTACCGGTTATTTATAATTAACTGTGACGGTTATAATAACCGTCACGGTAAATCGATTAACCGTAACGCTTTTCTTTAAGAAACTGTCATGATTAATAATAGCCCAACTAGAGCTCAAATGGGCCATCTGTATCCATCTGGCGACCCATATCCTATTCGTAATATATATATGGACAAACCCTAGCTCATCTCTCACTCTTGTGTCTCTCATTTCACTTCTCCCCTCCCTCAACCCATAGCAACTCACCCGCCATGCTCCAGCCATGGACTTCACCCCCTCCCCGTCCCCTCCCTCAACTGCTCAGCTCTCCTCCCTCGACCAAACGCGCGGCGGCAGCCACGCGAGGCACGGTGGGCGTCTTGCGGCGGCGCGGCATGGAGGTCATGGCGCTGCGCTACTGCGACATGGAGGTCTTGGCGGGCGGCGGCGGGCGTCCCGGCTCGGGCGCGCGGCGGTGCGGGACACCCCGGCGACCCGACCTCGAAACCGTAGTGGCGGCCCTACCTCGAAACCCAGCGGCGGCGCCTAGATCCAACCGGTCCGTTAGGTTTTGGATTGTTTTCCTTTTTTATTTTTTTGGATTAAGGGTGGCGGTTTTGTAACCGCCACCGTTAATCCCTGATTAACGGCGATTATGAAAACCGCCACCTAAGTTATTTATGTAGTAGTGGAACCTGCTCCGTGTTTTGGTTCGAGCGGAGGTGGCTCATGCTGCGTGACCATGGGTGCCGCTGGCTATTCCTGTGGGTTTTGTCGACGGCGGTAGCTAGGAGGATGAGGTGACGGTTTGGGCGGTGGCTAGTTGATGAGGAGAATGCGGTTGTTTGAGCTCACGGTAGTTCAGCTCGTACTCTAGGGCGTGACGACTGGATCCGAAGAAGAGTTTTTGGACCACTGGCTGACTGGCTAGGAAGGTTTTTGAGGTGGAAAGGGAAAAATCGATCATGGATACTCTGCTTCTCCTGGAGAAGAAGATGGCATACCTTTCCTTCGACGGGATATTCCTTCGGCGTTGGTTACGGCAGCGATAGGGACAGAACGAACAGCAGGTAAGGGAAGAGTCGAGGGCCGGGTAAAAAAGACGCTTAGTCTTCCGGCCACGAAGGCATTAGAACTCGCTTTAGTATGAGCCATGGAGGTGGATGATGCCATTGGTTTGAGTAACAGTTGAGAGTGAAACAGGCGACGTGGCCCAATGGAAAGCCTTCGTTTGGTGCGAGAACCGTTTTAAGAGATTGTGCTTTAAGTATTTTTTATATGGTTCCTCCATTTTCTTTGTTTGTATTTGGAAATGGTGCGATTTCCATTTAGACTGATAAACATGCATGTAGATGTCGCACTTGATACAAAGGAACCAGTCTTCCTTTTAATTATCGTCACAAGATCTATCTCTAAGAAGACAAGGGCAAGCGCTCTGACCCGAATTTCTCCAATACCGTCGCCGTTACATATATTACCCGAATTTCCTCCTCTTCCTCTAAAAATTAAGTACATACTCCCTCGATCAAAAAGTTTGACGTTTAGGACAAAGAAGACGGTCTTCAAAACACAACTTTGACATCTTATTATTATAAAAGTATTTATCGAAGAGTGATATATATATATATATATATATATATATATTTCCGCACAAATCTATTCATATAGGTTTCACATTTACAAACTCAACAATGTAAAAGTTATTGATGATTTATATTCCCAATGTTTGACCCAAACCTTGTCCTAAACGTCAAACTTTTTGGGTATGGAGGGATTACTCCTCTCTATTTTCTTGATGTTACATATATTATTTGATGACAAGCACCGAAGGTATCTTGGATCATCAGTAGGTTAGTACTTTCTCATACCCATTTTATTGTTACTGCAAACTGATAATTTTTGCGTTGTACACTAAGTTCCAAATATTATCCTCCTGCTCCACATGTTATTGATGTATGCTTTTTTTGATGAAGTTGAAGACCTAAGGTTATCATGATGTTTTTCTTTAGTTCATTATTGAAATTGCTTTTACATTCCTCTTAAGTAAATGAAATTACTTTTGCATATCCACAACAACACAAAGAGAGACATCTAGTCAATATAGATCAACACGTACACCCCTACCTGGCGCGCCAACTGTCGAAGGGAAATCTCCAACGGTCCTCTAGGGAGCGTCCTCCGAGGTAGATCGGTTTGGCGGCGGTGCATGAGATTGAGATCTAGATGGTAGTTCTGAGACGCAAGACACCTGATGCATCCAGGTTCGGGTCGTCGGCGTTACATAAAACCCTATGTCTTGCACTATGTATTTCTGTATGGTTACAATGAGAGTAATGTCATGTGATCTATGGGGCGGCCCTGCCCCTCCTTATATAGTCTGGAGGGACAGAGTTACAAGTAAAGTAACCGAGGTGGTACTATTACTAGTCTTGCGATGCAACGTCGTGTGCTGCACATCGTGAGCCGAGCTCCCAGAGGTCGTGGGCCGAGCTCCACGAGTCGCAGCCTGAGATGCCATAGTGGGGGACGATTTCCGCGCACCCTCCGAAGATGCATCGGAGTCCGACCCCATGTCGTCACTCTCGCTAGAACTCGAGATGTTCTAAACAAGTGCGGCTGCGCCCGCGGCGACAAGGGGGTGCCCGGCCCTCGAACCATCATGACCAACACCCACTGCCCCCCACGAAGCCATAGAAGATGCCCCGGTGCGCGCAGCCCTTGGGTGAAACTATAATTCATTCTAGTTCATTCCAAGTCATTGAAGTCCCATCATCAAGACCCCAAGTCAAGATCCCAAGCCCTAGTTCCACCATAATTAGAGCATTAGTTATCTAGGCTAGTTCTAGAGGAAGTCAAGCTTGTCTTGGATTCCTGATCATCAAGAAGTAGCGGGAGCCGAGTTTCTCATGGCTTCTCTCTTGTATCTAATTTGTAAGTATTTGGTTAGTTACATTTGCTATAACATTTCTCTATTCAATGATTATATTCTTAGTTATATGTTTCCATGCTTATTATGATTATATATCTAGTTTAGTAAGAACGTCTTTATATTCAAGCATGGAGTCATATAGTGCCTCCTTAGTTGCGCACTTTGTGGGTGGTCAACAATGTGTAAACGTGGTGTTTATACAACGTTTCCCTGTGACTGCACCTTATATTCTGGGTTGTGTGGTAGATCGTGGATGTGATATTGCCATTGAGTTCTTTGTAGTCCACCTCCCAAATGTAGGTTTTGTTGAGCTTTATTACTATGGTAGACTTGCGTTGTTCCTGATCTTCCTTAGTAATGTTCACCATTTGTAGATATATTGCTTTCATGCCATGATGACTAGATGTATTGCACTAATCATAATATTCAGTGACATCTAATTTTGAGTAACTTAGGAATATTCTGTCTGCTCTACCTATACCATGTTAATTTAGCCTTTTATGATACAATCTAGTGGCATACCATGATCTTTGACTTGGCAGTTATCATATCATTTATCTATCTTTATCTTTATTATGTGACTCATCCTACTTTGAGTTTAGTTCGATGCATATGGTTTACTCTACATTACCACACTGCAAGTGAATCGATCAATCCACCCATAAGTCTACCCCTTTCATGTGATAAAATATAAATACGATACCTGGATAGACTCCCGGTGAAGTGCTACAATGGCATTTCTATCTATGCGCTTGCAGATATCATGATTCATATTATTTCAAGAATACAAGTGGCATATTAAGAATACCATACACGCATTTCTTAGTGTTGCTGCTAGGGTGATAGACTAGTATGTAGGTAATGCTAGAATGTGTGGTACACCTCTTACGTATATCTTGGTGAGATTAATTTCACTACGGATAATGATGTAGAGATATACACCTTACTAATTCTGTCTAACTCTTTAACCCCGACTAACCTTTTTGCTGGATGTGAGATTAACTCCACCTCCAGGCTAACCTTATTTAGATAGATACCATTAAACATTTCTGGCACCATCTTGGGGTTGGATCTTAAATCCATCCTTATGTGATTGCGTTAAGAAATGTCAACACTCATGAACATTTCCCTCTGAGGGTTTCTCAGTGAAGTTAGCAGCAGCAATGTCAGAAGGATTTTCCGAAGGCAAATCAGCAAATGACATGAGAAGGCCCAATAGCCTATATAGTTTTTGCCGCTCCACCAATCCAGGCAAAACTGGCCCGGTGAAGGAACAATAGGCCCTAAAACACTTCTAGCATCAGCACAACTTGGTTGAATTTTAGGAGTTGACAACCCAAACCTTGGAGAAGAAGGAGTAGCTGTACCAGATAAAGAAACATCTTGCAAAGGAGCATCTTCACTGATGTTCAGACCAACGCCACTAGAAGTCCCTAAGTTTTGTAAATAGGGTGCAAAAAGAGTCAACAATGAGGGTGTCAAACCACTAGAAGAGAAAACTAAACTAATCTTTCTCACCTCAAGGTCGTGAAGAGAAGTCCCCATCACATCAGGATCTACTCCTTCACTATCGGAGAGATCAACAAGCGACTGCAATTCTCTTTTCTGTTTTTTTTTTGAAGCCAAAGATTTCTTAGATGGCTTCGCTGGAGGCTTCGACTTCGCTGAAACTTTGCCTATCTCAACTCTTTTTCTCTTTGAACTTTTCTTGGACTCTTTAGGATCAGTTTCCTTCTTATTGTCCTTAGAGAGAGAATAAGCTGGAGGTGGACGCTTCTTATAAGTTATTTTTGCAACTTCAAAAATTAAGTTCAACCTCACATAATCTGTGCCAATAATGTCATCCATAAAGTCTTTTTTTCTTTCTAAACATACTTTCCAAGTAACTCACAAGCCTTAGCCTCCACAGCTGCAACAAAATCTTCATCCTCATCAAACTTTGTAGGCCTTAGAGCCTCTTTGTCTGGATAAATATAATTCTTCCCTCGCAACTCTTTGGTATGGAAACGGATGAAGTCCCAACCTTTGCGAAGTGGCCAAACTCTAGTAGCAACATATTCTTCAACAAGATCACGAGTACCTTGTTGCGAAGCAACAAGTTTAAATGCCTTCAGACAATCTGTTGTAGTCCTCATGTTAGCAGATTCAGGCTTGCAAGTAAAATGTTCCCTATGCATTCTAGCAGCCAAGGGATACTTCTTAACAACATATTTCTTTCCTTTATCACGTTCCTCAACCATAGGAACCTTGTGATAAAACCAAAACTTAAACCAGTTATCAACCCATTTGTTCTTGGCTACTAGGGCAATTTGCTTCGCTCCACGAGCAGCCTTAAAGTTACAGCATCCAAAATACTTGATAACTTTGTGACCATCAATCATCATGTTGCGAAATTGGCAATGTAGCTCATGAAGGGCACAAAATGCATTTATATCAGGCTGCACATTTTGACTTATTCGCACACGGCCCAAACAAAAACTGAGAGTCTAACAATAGCATTGGACGTCAAATGATGCATCTCGATATTGTAAGCTTTCAGAACCTCTTCAATGAAATCTTGACAAGGGAACCAAAGTCCAAAGACCGAAATGATCCTTGAAGACAACACATTCATCTGGCTTAGGCTTCGGTGTGGTTTCATCGGGATCTGGAACTTTGTATTGGTCTTTCTTAAGAATTTCAAATTTAACCATATTTTCATAATCTGACTTCTGCATCTTGCTTGCACCAAAGCAAAGTGAAATACCATCATCTGGTACCAATTTAGATTCTGAAGCAGAAACACCACTCAAACCAACATCTGACTTTGTCTCCAGCTCCTCTGATTGTTCTTGAGAAACCACAACATTTGGTTCCTCCTCTTCCATGACTAAAGAAACATAAAAGACAGATAAAATTACCCACAAAAGACAGAATTAAAAGAACAAAAACAACTTGAGCAAAATATACCTCAAATTAATCGAAACAAACTTCGCTCGAAAAGTTGTCTTCGCCCCGATGTACGACTTCGCTCAAACTTTGACTTCACGTAGCCAGAAAAAAATTGCAAAGTCTCCTCCTCTTCAAAAAGATGAGAAAAACAGGGGGTACTTCACTATTTATAGACCCGTGGAGTCAAACTAGCCGTTTAAAAAAACTCTCAAAATTTTTTATTAATCCTTGCAAAGTTGGACAAAACTCAAAGTTTGTCAAAATAAAAACATCAATAAAATTCTTTACATAAAACCAAAGTCCAACTTCAAAGTTCAGGGACGACGTTTTTTAGCGTATAAAGTTTTTTTATAAAAACTTTCGTGGGTTTCATGCCTTTGAAGTCGGCCTTCGCCCACGAGGTGCTGCTGTTGGGATCTAACAACCTTCATCCTAAACTTTGAAGTTGCAGGAGCGGAGACTTCAAAGATAAGACAACTTTCGCCGACGTTTTTCGCCAAGAATAATATTTGCAGGAAAACAGAATTAAAAGAACAGGCGAAGATAGCGAAGGCAGCTTCGCTAGGTTAAAGAGATCAAGAATCAAGACTTAGAGGAATGGAACGAAGACATCAAAGATAACTTCGCTGGATTCAGAAGAACACTTAAATCCGGTACTTCAATGTTCAAGCAAAGACGGCGGGAACGACTTCGCTGAAATAATAGTATTGGATAGTCACAAGTGCAAACTTCTAAAGTCTCGGTAAATCCCAAAGTCGGGGCTCCTATAAATACCTCTGGCATCCCTTATAAATGTCATATTAGATGGTTACTTTGTAATCACTCTACATCAATAAAATATTGTGTTCATATTTCACCCAACACATGGAGGTGGCATAAAGGAGAGAAAGTGAGCGAAGGGGAGGAAGAGAGAGAAGGGGAAGGAGGGAGGCATGGAGGAGACGGCGGCGCGGCCAGGTGGTTGTCTGCCGTCGCGGCGTGAAGGCGCCGAAGGAGGCGGAAGAACCAGCGAAGCGAATGAACAGTTAACGCCGAAGAAAGAAAGACCGTGACTTAATGGGCCGGTCAAACTGGTTCTAGGCCTAGCGCCGCGCGCGTCCGTCGGACCGCTAAGCGTGCTATCTAGAGCATTACCGGTGTAAAAATCGTTAGTCCTTGCTCCGTACGTATAATATAATAAAGAAGAGGCCGTATATGAGCTGAGCGACGGACAAAAAAATTGACCAATTCTCCGTATTCTTAATGTACGTGGATCTCTTGCCTCTGCTTTGGTCTTCTTCCGTCCAATTAATTTGGCCAATTATCCGTATGCAAAATGCCTCTCACATGCATCTATCTATATATAAGATCATCCCAAGGACGGCCTCTCAGTTACCATACGTGGAAAAGTACTTTTGAGCACAAGTGGCCATGGCACATCATGCAGCAATAGTTATTGATCATTTCACTGCTAATTCTCCATCGGTGAAAGCAGTTTTCCCACTCCTGCTGGTCCCTGCCCTCCTGCTCTTCGTCCTGCTGCGCTACTTCTCTACAGGAGCAACGATTAATAACAAGCAAGGAAAGAAACTGCCTCCGTCACCTCCGGCCGTGCCGCTGATCGGGCATCTTCACCTCGTCGGTGCGCAGCCCCATGTCTCTATGCGGGGCCTCGCCGCCCGGCACGGTGGCGAGGACCTCATGCTGCTCCGCCTCGGCACGGTCCCGACGCTCGTGGCGTCATCCCCGCGCGCTGCACAAGCGGTGCTCCGCACGCACGACCAGTCGATGGCGTCAAGGCCCCGCTCCATCTTCGGCGACATCCTCGGGTACGGGCCGTCGGACGTCGGGTTCGCGCCCTACGGCGAAGGGTGGCGGCAGGCCAAGAAGCTGGTCACCACTCACCTGCTCAACACCAAGAAGGTGCAGTCCTACCGTGCCGCCCGCGAGGAGGAGGTAATCTATATTAGTTTATCAAGAAGCCCGCCGAGATCACGTTCATATCTACAACGTATCCTGCTGTCGACACAGGTGGGAGTGGTTATTGACAAGATCCGCCGCGCAGCCACAGCAGGCGAGGCTATGGACTTGAGCGAGCTCCTGAGGTCGTTCACGACGGACATGGTGTCCCGAGCCGTGGCGGGGCGATCGTTCAGGGTGGACGGCCTGGACAAGGTGTTCAAGGAGGTGATAGACGCGAGCATAGCCGTCCTTGGGGGTTTCAGCCTGGAGAACTTCTATCCTGGCCTCGCCAAGGTGGCTGGCGGCGTTCTCATGTGGCCGGGGCGCCGCAAGGCTGAGAGACTCGGGGACCGGTGGGATCAGGTCCTTGATAAGGTGATCGACCAGCACGCGAGCGTGGCGTCTGCAGATGCACCGGCACGCCAGGAGAATGACTTTACCGATGTGTTGCTATCCGTGCAAGGCGAGTACGGGATCACCCGAGACGGCATCAAAGGAATCTTGGCTGTGAGTTCATTATTGCTAACTTTCCAGTTGTTACTTCTGCGTCAATTTCTTGAACCATCAGACCATGCGTCATCATTCATCAATACTTTAATCGTTCTTATTAATTACTATTTCTAAGCTTCACATATATGAACAACGTGTACAGGATATGTTTGCAGCGGGCACAGACACAGCGTACTTGGTATTAGAGTTCACCATGGCTGAGCTGATGATGCACCAAGATGTTATGGCAAGGCTACAGGCAGAGGTGAGAAGTAGCATGCCTAAGGGCCAAGAAGTCATCACAGAAGAGTACCTCACCGGGATGCCGTATCTAAAAGCTGTCATCAAAGAAACGCTCCGTCTGCACCCGCCATCGCCGCTCCTCCTCCCACATCAGTCACTAGAGGAGTGCACCATCGCTGGCTACGTGGTTCCTGCTGGCACCACCGTGTTTGTCACGTCTGGGCAATCGGCCGCGACCCGAGGTTATGGGACGCTGCAGAGGAATTCATGCCGGAGAGGTTCATCAACAACGGGGCCACAGGGGCCGGTGTCGATTTTAGAGGGATTGACTTTCAGTTTCTGCCATTTGGGTCGGGCCGAAGGATGTGTCCTGGCATGAATTTTGCCCTGGCCAACGTTGAAATCATGCTGGCAAATCTTGTGTGCCATTTCGATTGGGAGACGACAGGAGGAGCGAATGAGATTGACATGACAGAGGTGTTTGGGTTAACTGTGCACCGAAAAGAGAAGCTCATTCTCGCTCCAAGGTTACGATCTTGTGTTGCTCAACCACTCGAGGGTTAGGCCAAGAAGAAGAAGAAGAATGATAACGATATAATGATAATGATAATAATATGATGATGATGGTATCCACATGCGTCACATTTACTTGCTATATGTTTTTCCTACCTGTTCCACATGCGTCACATTTACTTGCTATATATTTTTCCTACCTGTTGCTATATTTGTCTACGTGCTATAATAAAAATGACGGTTTATGTAAAATACTCCGTATATGTTGGTGACAAGTGAATTATTACTAAATTAAGGCATGTTTAGATGGACTAGAACTAACAACTAGTCCTATTACATGCTCCCTCCATTCCAAATTCTAAGTCGCTCTGACATTTTATATCAACTTTTGCTATTTATTTAGATGTAAATGTGACATAATTTGTAACGGAGGGGGTACTCTATATACACTAATGGACTAATCCATGGCTATGACTCACATCTAGCTAGTCTGTGTGTTTGGATCCTTAAGAACTAAAAAAATTAGTCCACTAGTTATTAGTCATATGGATCAAACAAGGCCTAAGAAACACCCTTTTGAGTGAAATGGAAGTGTAGATGTGCATAATTGGTCATAAGTCCAATGATAGATTTAAGTCATATTTAGTGAGTGTCTAAACACGGATAAATCAATCCAAATTAACTCAAGAGGGAATACATTACACATGCATATTTGATCGAAGAACTTCATCTGTCAAATATCACACTTTGTTTGAGAAACACCACTACAAGAAATCTGTTTTTTTATGACAAAATTCTCCAGGACAAGCCAAATTTTGTCACATAATGCACCATAATATGACTAAAATTTTGTGTCGTCATAAAATTACAAGCGCTATAATTATTTATCACGTTATTGTTTTTGTGTCATATAGAAGTACCTAATTTTGTCACAAAAATGTAATTCACATGGCAGTCAGGTGACAGTGGTAATTTATGACGACGTATGCAGTTTTTTTTTTTTTTGACGTTGTTGGATCATCAATGAAAAAAATGGCAAAAAAATCCTACGGGGGGCTCAAACGCTAGACCTCCATTATGGAGGGTATGTGTCTTAACCAATGCACTAGATTGGTGAGTTCGTTAAAACGCTAGCATACAATGCACAAATATGATAATGGCCTCCTTTACATGTGGCTGGGAGTGGGCCTCCAATGTCAGTGACGCCATCCGTTGACTTACCGCGTCACATTCACCTCACCCACCCCGTCATCACAAATTCATGAGTCAACTCACTCTTTCACCTCCTCCCTAGGGTTTTGCCTCACCGCTGCACCCCCCGCCCGCCACCACCGCAGCCCAGTCCCCCGCCACCATCGTCCGAGATGGTGAAGCTCAAAAGACAGCACACCATTAGGGACCCGAAGACCAGCAAGTGGGTCTCCAAGACCCCATCGCCTGTCGTGTCGGCTTCGATGATGGCCTCCACATCGAAGAAGGTGACTGCAGTGCGGGCTACGAGGTAGGCGGAGTCTGTGGTGCAGGCTATGCAGGCGACAGTCACACCGAGGAAGAAGATCCTGTGGGCCAGGATCAAGAAACTCATGTCGGCGGCGAGCAAGAAGAAGGAAGTGTCGGCCGTGAGGAAGAAGAAGAAGGCCACCTCGCCCTCTTCATCAGGCGCGCTGCTGCGAGGGTCGCCTCGCCCTTTTCATCACAAATATCTTTTTTGTGACAATTTCTGTACTTTACATGACAATTCCTTTTCGTCATACAAAGTTAGATTTTTTTTGTAGTGCCCTTTGTTATTTAATGAAGCATATTAGAGGGAGTTTGCATGGGTTCTCTGGCATCTAAATGCTTTCCTTTGGGTACACAGCTTGGTTCCTGTGGTGTGCTTTGCGATTTTGTCACCATATACTTTTATGGTTCATTACTATGGTGTAAGTTCACCTCGTAGTTGAACACCTCTTTGATAAACCTTTGAGGCAAGCAATTTCCAGATATCAAATATGGTTGAGAAACTCCCATCTTTAAAACAATGCATTTGCATTCTCGGTTTCTCGATCGGACAAACCGATGCCCTATACATCTTTCCAACTATCACTGCACCGTCACTAGTGATTAGATTGGAGGTACGCTCAACACTTGGTGGCCATCAAATTAAAGGTTAATTTGTTTCATGTTTTGAATATTTGATCGCTTAATTTTTATTTAGATTATCTTTTTTATGAAACAGCAGGGGGTTTGCACCCCTACTCGGCTTTCATTGAAACAAAGGAACAAAGTTACTTGAATACACTTATGAAACAAAGAAGGAAATGAAAAAAAAATCATCAAAATTACACAAGATTTTCTAGCCATTGATCTATTTCTCGATGCAGCTTTTTTTGCTCTTAGAATAACTAAGGCAAATTCACTCTTGAAAACTTGGCAAAGAACGGAGGACCGGATTTGGAATATTTCTGAAAATTACATCATTCTCAAGACTCCGTTGCCCAAATAGATGGTAACTACCACTTCCATGAAGAAGGGAACTTGTAATTGGCATTGAAGGTCCCTGAGAATGTCTCCTATGTTCAGCCCAGGTGCTATCAACAGGTTGAAAGAGGACCAACAAGCCAGAGAAAAAGGACATTCAAATAGAAGTTGTGCCAAATCTTCATCAACAATGAGATTACAAAGACCACAGGTATAATCAGGGAGATACATGTTTCTCCTTCTCAAAAAAAAAAAAAAAAAACTAGTGCTTGGACGATCACTTAGAATGAGCCAGAAAAAGAATTTCCTTTTATTTTGACAACATGATTTCCATAACCATCGAAAGGCGACATGGACTTGCCTAGTCCCAATTAAGTGCTGAGCTGAGAGCATGAAAAGGAATTGTTGCCCTCAAATATAAGTCCTATTATCAAAAAGGCCTTGACCGCTGACTTGGATGTTAAGTGAAAGGATGGTATCTTGTAGAGTCAGAAATTGATCATAAGCTTCAAGGGTCAGTGGTAGGTGGAAGAGGACATAGAAATTCTCTGCAGTAGCTGCCTGAAAAATTGAGATGGACTGATTTCTGGCAAAGGAATAAATCTCAGAAAGACTCTGGTGATGAAGGGCACCATTCCACTGATAATGCCAAAGCAAGCAAGTTTTGCCATCCTGTAAGTTAACCAAAGCCATACCTTTAAATTGGTTGATGGATTTGAGAACATCCCTCCACTAAGAGGAACCTTTGAGGACCACTGAATCTGAAGGTAGATTGCGTTGAGTAGTACTTTTCCCAAACTAACTGTACCTAGGGGATTTGCAACTTGTTGAAGAACTTGTGCAAATACTTGAGGAGAAAGCTTATATTGTGTACATATAGATTAATGGCCCCTAGACCACCTTCAAATTTTGGTAGGGTGCACAAAGGCCAAGCGGCTTTGGGTGGTTTTTTACTATCCAAGTCTGAACCCCTCTAGAGGCAATGTTTCCTGTATTTATCAATTTGTTTCACTATTTCCTTTGGTAATAGAAAGGTGGACATAGCAAAGGTGGGAAGAGCTGAGATCACTGCATTGGTGAGTGGAAGTCTACTGCTTCATTTAGATATGAAGAAAAGGCAACAAGTCTTCTTTCACATTTGCTTACTAAAGGCCAGAAGTCTACAACAGTGGGTTTTGTGATGCTTAAAGGCAGTCCAAGATAAGTGAAAGGAAGAGAGCCAGTGGCACATCCAAAGTGTTGTGCTAAAACATCAAGCCTTTCTAGTGAAGCATTGATTGGGAGCATCAAAGATTTATCAAAGTTGACTTTTAATCCTGAAGATTGGGCAAAAGCATCCAAAATGTCCTTTAAACTGTTTAACTCATTGAGGTCCCCTTTCATAAAGATGACTGTATCATCTGCGTACTATAGAATAGGGAAGTCAATGTCATGGGTTATAGGAATGGGTAAACTAAGTTGTTGCCTTGACCTTGCATCATTCAGAATAGTCTGAAGAAAACCTACTGCCAACACAAACAGTAAAGGAGATAGGGGGTCCCCTTGCCTAACCCCTATTTTGTAGTGGAACACCTTTCCTCGAACACCACTCAAAAGAACTGAAAAACTGGCTGATGTAAAAATTGACCTCATCCATTGGAGCCAAAGCTATTTTCTTTAGATTATCAAGAGACGCTATTAATGCCATGTAGAAGATCATTTTTTAAGGCTATGTAGAAGATCATTGTATGATGTATTTGATTTGACCTGTTAAGCACATCATCAATTGATTATTTTACTTTCAAGTACACTTACATTGGAACTTCCAAATAGCCCCATTATATTGTGTTTTCTTGCAATTTTTAGCCTCAGTTAATAATATGACGATACATGGACATTGTGGTATATCACTTTGCCATAGCAACATCTTCTGTTTGTAAATGCACCCTTTTTTGGTACATAGATTTTGCAAATACTTTATTTTGTCCTCAATCCGGAATAATGGGCTTTTTCAAAGGGAATCTTTGTGCACAATTTGTAACCATGAGGCATGAGTATTTGATAAGTTCGAATTCAAGTTGTGAAGTTGGAAAGTGTTACCAAGAATCTTTTTCCCCGTTTTTCTCTCCCCGTGATTCAAGTCTCTTCAATCTCGGGACGAGATTCATTTTGGGGGTGGGGGGTATGTAGAATTGTAACACCCAAATTTTGTTTCTTTGGAAATAGAACTAAAATGATTTATTTTGAATTTTGTGCTCATGAAAATTAGGAAAATAAATAACTTTTATGAAAATAAAATTATTATAAGGCTTAGCAACATTGTTCTTGCATTCATGCCGATGCATTTAATTTATTGAGTGAGTGGAGGCTTCACCCCAAGATTGGAGTGTCTTTCCGTTGTTAAGCCCTTTGAGGTTATCTTCTTGTATTAAGTTTGTTATATATTAATCATTATGTTTTGGTATTTCCATTAATTGCAGCAAGGGGAGCTATCTGCAAACTATCGGCCGGCGCAGAGGCAAGCATAGCGAATTATACTAGTATACCACGCACGCACGCAAGCATTGGATTGAACTTCTCAGTTCCCTTTTGTTTATTGGAAGTAAATTGATGCGGTGGATAGAAATTGATAAGAGTATGGGTGTGTCCCGATCTTCCGGTGGAGATGGATAACTTCGATTTCACTAGAACGACGTTCACGACCCGACTACAACCATCCAAGGATGTTGCGCCTTAGCAATCGATACACCAATTCCAGCGGTTGATCACGATCTTGTGGATGCACGACCAATCAAACCACTAGGGTAATTCCTGCAAGCAATCGAAGAACATGCAAGAACTGGTAGAACAAGCAACTCAATTGCAAATATGAAGATGACACTCAATCTGAAATTACAAATGTGGGGTTCTGAATTGAGTAGAGTGGATGGTCTAGTCGACACACGCATCTACATGGAAGTAGCAATGGCTAAACTTACAACGAAACAAAACCCAAAGAGAAAGTGTCAGCTCTAGGAGCATTAAGTAATGAATTGGTGATGAAAGGAAATGTCATAGTGTTGGGTGATCCGTCAACCACGATGCATGACGACTAGTGATCCCCAAGACGTGGTTATTGTGTGGAAGGCATGTTTATTGTCTAAACATGGCTTTTGTCTTTCTCCAATTTATTCACGGCTCCAAGCCAACTGGGTGCATGGTTGTTGGCAAAATATAGGTGATGTCCTCCTCCAAATTCTTCACGGCCAAATGGATAAAAATAGGTGGTGGACGTCCTTGGTTCCAAGTTCTTCACGCCAACAAGGATGCATGGTTGTTCGCTAAACATAGGTGATGTCCTCGTCCAAATTCTTCATGTTTATTTTCTTCACGATCCTCTCCATTGTTCTTGGATTGGCCCCCAATCAACTTCATTAATCCTCCATGCTTTACAGGCGAAGTCAACCCTTCCCTTGATCCATGTAAGTAATTCTAAAAAGGAAAACACACAAAGATCATGGTGCAGCAACAACTGTTCAAATGTATCAAATCTAAACTTGCAATAGAGTTGATTCACCTTTAATTTTTGAGTGGTTAACAAGGTCATATATGAGCCTATCATGTCCTCATCAGAAATAGCATGTCACGTACAGAAGAGAGAGAATCATTTGGTATAGGGGCGTCAGGGTCATTTGCCATTAGCCTTGATAACTGGTCCATGCGCTCCGACGATGGACATTGTGGGACGGAGGGAGTATATAGGAAAGAAACTTTAGTAAATAATACATACATGTAAAGAGTTCCATACTTGTTGCTGAAGACAAGGTGTTCATGTTGGGAGGCGTGGGTGGCCACACGGTAGCAGAAACTAATAACCAAGTAAAATTCATGTGCATGGTAGATGATCATATATTAAACCTTCTCAATGCCCGACGCGGCAGAAGACTTGGTGAAACATGAATAGTCAGATATAGTTGACATCAAGGAAGTAGTTGTATCGACTACCGTAGCGTGCAACACAACAGCACCTCTACGAACGTCCACACGTATAGAGAAGAGAACGACAACAACATAGTGTGTTAGCGCTAGACGACGCATACCTAGAAACTATTTCCACTCAATAGTTAGCATTGGTCTCTAGCAAGGTGCACTAACTCCCGAAGATTCACAAAAATTATTTTTTGCAAAACCTTTTAACTTCCACTGCTATGTCCTTCTCCCACATGACACTGAGCCAAGTACAAAGCGAGTGAACTAAAATGCTACCCTTGATTCTCAACCATTATTTCTCCCTCCATGTAGAACTTATTTTGTCGACCAACCATTAATTGAGCCATGGCCATGCACTTTTAGTTCCTACATATCGAGAGGGCCCAGAGGAGTATCTCCTTGTGAACTGATAATAGCTCAGCTGGTTGGGTTCCTTATGGTGGAACCTGCCCACCAGGGTTCAAGTCCTCGACTTGCCACTAGTGCTCGTATTTTCCTAGATTTCTTTCAGGATCTTCCGACGCTATGCCCAAAGTGGTATGCGACGTCCCCGTGGATAGCGAGGCGCATGTGGTGACTTCATGAACTTCAAGATTTGTCGGCTCGGTCATTCGAAGGTGCTCATAGGAATAGGGTTTTGCGTACGTGTGTTCATAAGGGGTGAGTGTGCGTGCGTGTTGTGCGTCTGCGTTGTACTATGTAACCTCAAAAAGAGGAGTCTCTCCTTAATACAGGAGTGGCATATCCCATCATCTTGACTCGACTCACCCTACAACTTGCTTTAGATTCCAAAAGCTACTTTTATGACTACCTAGTTATGGTGTAGTATTTGGAAGCCTCATAGTATGACTTACACACTCTAGGACTCTACGTCGATCTCAGGTCAGAGGATGTTAGTATGTGTGTCATTTTCAAGAAAAACAGATAGCACATATTCACGATGTCTCATAGTGGGGTCGATCCAATACTGTGTTCCTAAAACATATCTATATTGTTGTTGTGATATATCGCTATAACTCATGAAACATGATTATCCACCCAACATATATGTACCAACTTATCTCTAAGTCATAGTTCTACAAGACGGATAGAAGTTTGGGTTATCATTTAGTACATCTTCAATTTAAATCATGAGGTTTCACTAATGAGTCACACATTAATTAATCGCATATAATGAAAAACGTTACGGAAACATGCAAATTACAAACTTGACATGATGTCATCATCCTATGAAAACCAATAAGGTATATAACATCATAAGCCTCCATTCACCTTATAGTTAATCGTGTGAGCATCTTATGCCAAACGCTCTTGTGTGTACCTCATTGAAAGGTCCTAGTATGGCAAGAGGGTTGGGGTGAATAACCTAACAAAATTCTACAAAAACACTAGAGCAATTGGGTTAGTAAACCAAATGACGAAATGCTTAGCCAGTACAGGTTGTTGTCACCAGCGACCCGGGCACGATCACCACCGAGCCAGGTGCAAACGCTGTCGAGCCAGAAGCATCGGGACCCTAGCGTGGAAAGCAAGTTCGTCGCGCCAGTGTGTTGATCAACTTTGCGTGGGCGTGTGAACCATAGGCGAGCCGCAACTGTGTCTACGTGGTTCACACCAAGACCCACCCATGTATAAACAGAGAGGACGCAAGAGGAGGGCATCATCAAACAAAACAACAAAGATAATACAAATCATTCCTCATCTGCCCAAAAAACTCCTCTGCCTCTTGGTTGGATGTTCTGGGTCTTTCCCCTTCCCCAGTTCATCTCTACCTACCCTAATTTCCAAAATAGCTATCACCGATGCTAACAGTTTGTACTCCGTTCATTGGCTTTTAGGAGCATCTAAGACTGTCCCCAACAATGAGGAACCAAATACGACATCTATTTCAAGGTTGGGGTTATGCACAGGGAAAAGTTCCCTACCCAAAACTTACCCATCTCCAGCGGTGAATGCAAATGTAGAGGACACAATTTCTCTTCCTAGGTCCACGACGCTCATCCACGAGTGGAGGGCGCTCGTCCATGGCATCCATGTCCACGGCGCCGCGCGCCCGCTCCCGGCGCCAGCATCCTCTTCGTCATCCGTGCGGCAGATGGATCCCAACCCTAGCGGCACTAGCTTCCTCGCCACCCGGTGCCATTGCCGCTTGGGTCTGTGACCTTCTGCTGAGGCTCTAGGATCGGAGGCGGACGACGCCTTTGAGGGATCCCCGCTGCTAGGGCTGGCGCCGCCCTCTGCGGCCCGCCGGGCGAGTGAGTCTGGCCGTGCTACGCTGCAGTCGCGGCGGAGGAGGAGCGGCATGGAGCCCCCACGGCCCCACCTATTCGACAGCGCTATGTATGGGTCGAGGAGATAGACTAGGGCAAATTTGTGTTTCCTTTTGTGGTCTATGCAGATTTGGGTTTCCTTTTGCATATGTTGTTGGAGGACATTTTTTTGATGGGAAACATGCATTTTGGCTACAGGTAGTGAAATGCCTCTTCTGTTGGAGATAGTCTAGAGGCATCCACACGGGAGGAAGTAAATCGCCGGTTGTCGTGTTGCATGTACCAAATAAAAAGTACAAAAGCCGAATAGTGGAAGATGTGTTAGAGATTTGAAATTTCTTGTGGAATGTGCAAGCTAAGTGATTGTTCTGGCTGGGAATTTGTTGCCCCCCTCTCTCTCCTCCTAATTGGCTCAATATTTCTCCAGTCCTCCCGGCGAGCTGACCTGTATGTTGTTGGGGACACCCTAAGAGGCGCATTTTGACGCACTTTAATTTAAGGAAGTCTCCAACAGTTTTCTCGCAAAAGTTGGGTGAGTTGGTGTAGGTACTCCCTCCGTCCTTTTAAAAATGTCGTTTTAGACTTTTCAAATGTTTTGTTTGATTGTTCGTCAGATTCAAAAATTAATATAAATATTATTTATTTTATTATAAATTATTTTATTATTAAAGATACTTTGATGATGATTTATTTATTTTTATTATTTATTTAAAATTTTTGAATAAAATGAGGAATAGCCGAGCAGGTCATCACGAGCGGGCCCTACTAGGGGGTGCCAAGGTCTTGGCCGCCTGACAGGGCCCATGAGGCCGGGGGGCCCAACCCCAAATATGTGAGCACCTATAGTATGCAGCCCAACAGCCCAAGAACAAAAGAAAAAAAAAATCACCGATACCGCTTCAGCGCCCGTCCGTCCAGCGAGACCGCGACTGGCCGACTCCCGAGTCCCGTGCCCTCTAAGCTATCGCCGCCTTGCCGCGACGCCGGCGTCTCCTTCCCGCACGAGAGTGAAGGAGTCATCGACTCGACATCGTCAAATCGACATCGAATCCGTCCGATCGGGCGATCCGGTTTCGTGGTAATTCCAAGCGGACGCCGGCCGCTCGTGGGCGTCGAGGGCTTCCCACCTGCCGCTTGCCGCCATCGTGGTTCGTAAAAAGCTAATTGGCCCCAAATCTCCAATCTTTTCTTGTCAACAAAAACTCTCCAATCTTAAGTTCTTTAATATTTACTTTATTAGATTTGGGATCGCATGTGTGGCAGCAAGTATGGCATAGTTTAATTTAATTACTCACTACTTTTGTAGACCTCATGTTGCCCAAAAAGCATGAATATGGAAGTGCAAAAAGAAAAAAAAGAAGAGAAGGATAGAGGACTTAAAAGAATCACAAAGAGGAGCTATTCGAAATTTTGTAAGAGAGATACAAGCAATCGCAACAATTACAAATCCAGATGAGTGGGCAATAGTTCCCGTGGAGGAACAAACTACACATTCAAACGATGAAGACCCCCTCGTAGAAGATAATGGTGGCATCAATACGGATCATAATACCGTGAGTGATCATCACCAATAATTAATTCTCCTATGATGGAATCTACTCATGTTGATGAAGAACCAGCTTTTTACTATTGATATGTATGATCCAATAAATTGGGACAATCTTGATAACAAAGCAAGGGACATATTAGTGGAAAAGGGGCCTATTAGAGAAGAAAAAATATTGTGTTTCCAATGGATGCCGGATCAAGACATTTTGCATACACTCTTCGCAAAAAAAAGACATTTTGCATACACTTATTATTCTAGAAGAATGGATAATGGAGAGGTACGTGACAGAAATGGTTGGTCTATTCCGGAAGTGTTGACAAGGTGTTTTGCTTTTGTTGTAAGTTGTTTGGTTCTAGCAACCGCAAGAGTTCACTTGGGGCATGATGGGTACAGAGATTGGAGCCATGTTGGTGAGAGGCTAAAAGAGCATGAAGTTAGCATGGATCATATGACAAACATGAACTCTTGGAATGAATTGAGAGTAAGATTAAGCAAACATGAAACAATTGATAAGGAGTTGCAATCTGAAATCACAAAGGAGAAAGAGCGCATAAGGCTAGTTTTAATAAGAATTGTTGCCATTATCAAGTTTCTTGGTAAACGCAGTTTAGCTTTTAGAGGATCTAGTGAGCAACTTTACAATGATGTGAATGGTAATTTCTTAGTCGCTTGTGAGATGGTTGCTGAATTTGACTTGGTAATGCAAGACCACCTTAGACGCATTCAAAAGAAAGAGTTGCAATATCATTATCTTAGTCATAAAATTCAGAATGAGTTGATTTCTCTTATTGCTTCTAGCATTACAAAATCCATCATAAAGATTGTTAAAGAGGCCAAATATTTCTCGCTTATCCTTGATTGTACCCCCGGATGTGAGTCACCAAGAACAAATGAGTCCGTTGGTTCGATGTGTTGATATGTCCGATGGGAAAATAAAAGTTGGGGAGTACTTTCTTGGTTTCTTGAAGGTGGATGACACATCCGGTGAGGGGCTTTTCAATGTATTGGTTGACTCGATCAAATCATTTGGTCTTAATATTGATGATATTAGAGGTCAAGGTTATGACAATGGCTCTAATATGAAAGGAAAACACAAGGGGTACAAAGCCATTTGCGTGAGGTAAATCGAAGAGCTTATTATATGCCATGTGCATGCCACATCTTAATCGACTCTCTACGTGATATGGCTAAATCATGCAAAGAAAGCTATTACATTCTTTGGAATTGTGCGAGAGGATATATGTATTATTTTCAAGTTCTACCAAAAGATGGAATGTTTTGCTTGAACATGTTCAAGATTTGACTGTGAAATCATTAAGCAATACTCGTTGGGAGAGTCGCATCAAAAGTGTCCAAGCAATTAGATATCAAGCTCCTCAACTAAGGTCACTTTGTTGTGGCTCAAGAACGATCCGTACATGAAGCAAAGGACGTATGATGCAAAAAATTTATATGACGTGCTTGGCAGCTTTGAGTTCATACTTGGTATGGTTATTTGGCATGACATTTTATACTCAGAAATATTGTCGCAAAAAGTTGCGATCACCATCCATGTGCATTGATTCTACCTTGCAAAGATATAAAAGGTATGGTGAATTACTTTCGAGAGCTACGTAAATACTGGGTTTTGCCGATAGTATGGTTGCCGCCACTGAAATTGCACTTGAAATGGGAGTAGAGGCATCCTTTCGAGTAAAGCGTGTTTCTATTAGGAAGAAGCAGTTTGATGAAACCGAATGCAATGAAGCTATTTTGCAAGTTGAGAAGGATTTTGAAGCTTTCTATTTTTTGGTTATGGTTGATATGGCAATTAGTTCATTGAACAAAGCAGATTTAAAGAACTTCAGTCATTCAATAAAAAATTTGGATTTCTAATGAATTCAACATCCTTGAAGGCACTTGGATGGTGCTGAACTAAGAGAGCATTGCATTAAATTTGCAAAAACTTTCTCTTCAGGTGGTTCATCGGATGTTAATGCAAATGACATGATTTCTGAGGTAGCTGTTATGCAGTCTACTCTGCCAGATAAGCCAATGTCTGCTATGGAGATTTTTGAGTTTGTCACGAAGCGGATTGTTATCCTAATATTTCTATTGCTTATCGGATCCTATTCACTATGCCATGGACTGTGGCCTACTGAAAGGACTTTTTCAAAGCTAAAACTATTGAAGAATTATTTGAGGTCCGTAATGTCTCAAGAAAGATTAAATGGTCCGCAACTTTATGCATCGAGAAGAAATTATTAGATGAAATTGATATTGAGGCTATAATCAATGACTTCAGCAGCTGTACCAATGTTAGAAGAAACTTTTAAAAGTAAGATAAGATGTACTACTTGTTTAATAAGAAAGTTTTTTATGTATTGCATTTATTAAAGTAGCCATTATATTATTAGATTAGAGTTGTTTTAAGGGCCCATTCTTGTAGCTTCGCCCCGGGCCTTCAATTTGACAGGGCCGGCCCTGATCTGGAGCGCCCTCAGTTTCTAGAAGAAAAAATATCCTGCGACATGATCCACGTGGGGCCTTATCGTGCTCGACGGAACCCGGGTTCGGACCCCGTCCCCTTCCGCGCCTCGTGCGCTCCGCCCGCCAGGCCGTCCTCGCTGAGCTTCCAAAGCCGTAAACCTCCCAATAGACTCCTCCGCATCCGTGCGCCGTCACGGCTACAAATACTCCGCCTGCATCTCTCAAAGCACAGTGCTCCCTCTGGCTTCCCGCCTCCTCTTCGCGAACCGACGCTCCCTCATGGCCGCCGCCGCCGCCGCCGCCACCGCAGCAGCAGCAGTCTCCTCCCCGGCTGCCCCACGCGCCGGGGCCGCCGCCGCCTCGCGCCGGGGGTTCGTCACGTTCGGTGGAGGCGCCGCCCGCTCCTCGCCCACGCTGCGGTCCGGCCGCGGGTTCTCTGGTGAGGGCCCCTCTCTGAGCTGATCTCGTTAAGGGTGCTGCTGTGTTGCGGCTCAGTGTCATCTTGTTGGGGGCAGAGTTCCGAGATCTAGCTTATGTACGGTAGCATGGCGAGCGAAATGATCTTTTGCTGCCTAGGATGGATCCACCGTTCCCTAGGTGAAATTTTGCATAGTATGTGAATGAACGAGCTCATGTTCAGGATTACTTCTGTTTTGCTATATCTGCGTTACTAAGTAGTAACTGGAGCATCATGATGGAGTTAGTCAGGTTGTGTGTATACAGTCTTAAACAGTTCATTTTATTTTTGAAATTTGTAGCTTCCATTTCTTTAGTGCTACATTTTGTTAATTAAACATGAAAAGTCTGGCTCGGATTACCTTTTGTTCAGTTGGAACTTAGGACATGTTCTGTCTGTTCTATGTACAATTTGGTATGCAGTAGTTTTAAAGGAGAGTTGGTCATAGCAGAACCTACTAGTTGAATGTCAGTTGCAAATGCATTGGGATTCGAATGATAAAAGGATCATATTATGGTATTATCCTTGCATGTTGAAATACTACTGTTGGGCTGAGCCTAATGCCACACCATTAGTCTTAGCTGTTTTGGGCATTTAATCAAGATCTGTCCCAGTCAATATTGTGCTTGGCCTTCACTGCAGTGACCAATGATCTCAAGTGTGGCACCAGTATCTCATCACATCACTCGTGATTGCCTATGTTGATCTTATGTTTGCCTTGCTTACCACACCTAGCCAATGTCATTGTCTCATCACATGTAGAGATCAGATAGCCATGTGCTGGGATTGTGACAGGCAGACTTGCTTGGTGATGGCAACACCAGGGTTTCTTCGCACATGTTTGTGGTGGTCATGGGAAAAGCTGAGATTGTTTGGCGGTTGGAAGAACTAAGAAGATGAGGATTGGCTGATTATCTCTACAAACATTGACAACTTTTGTAGGTGTAATTAATGGATGTTAGTTGTAATTGGAAGTAATTGAATATTATTGGAGCTTATAGGAGGACATTTTTCTAACATCTACAAAAGTTACATCTTGTGCTACTTGAAATAAGAATTGTGATATATCACATATGTGAAATGCTATGTCTAAGTTTTTGGAGGTAGATTATTATTAACTTCTCCAATTGCAAAACTGTGTCTATGCATGATTGTTTTATAATGATTGATACTGGGAGTAAAATTTTGTTCATTCAGAAACTTACATTTATTTTCTTCATTCTTTTAGTATCCCCAATTCTGGTCCATTTTAAAGTTAGATTGACAATGAGATTGAATCTAGCTGGACAGTAAGATATGCATCTGAGTCCAACACTGTTGACAACTTGAAGTAGAGAAATGAGACCTGAGTTGGATTTCATTCTAGATAGCTGAATATTTAAGTGCACTTTTTAGGGTATGTCTACCAGTTCAATTGTCAAAAGAAATTGCCTAGTACTGGATACATGTTTAACATGGTCTCTCAGTGGATGAAAGCATTGGCAATGTTTTTGGACACTTAGAATTTTATCGCATGTAAGACGTAGAAGACATTGATAGAATTTCAGCAGGTTGGTTGAAGTGATGTCAAGCTTCTGGCGTCCTCAAGCTGAAAGGTAAGTTCTATAGGACGGTGCTAAATGTTGGCCTACAAAAAGGCAACATGATGTGTGTGTTGCGTTGGTTTTGCGGGCATACAAGAAGGGATAGGGTTCGGATATGAGATTCGGGATAGGGTCGGGGTGGAACCAATCGAGGAGAAATTGATTCAGCATCGGTTGAGATGGTTTGGACATGTCCAACGGAGGCCTCCCGAGAGGCGGTGCGTAGTGGGGTTTTAATTTTTAAAGCGGGTAGATAATGTAAAGAGAGGTAGAGGTTGACCTAGACTGACTTGGGACGAAACAATTAAGAGGGACCTTAAGGAGTGGAATACCTCCAAGGAATTAGCTATGGATAGGAGCACTTGGAGACTAGCAATCAATGTGCCTGAACCGTGACCTTTGTTTCTTTTCTATTTACCCCTAACTCTACCTTCTGTCTTGTTCCCTGTTTTTATGTTTCTTTTATACTTGTTTCCAATGGGTTTGATTAATTGAACGAGCACATAGCACAAATTGATATACTTCACTATGCTGTAATGGCATGTTATGTTTAGCCTGCAGATTGTTTGGTTCATCATGTTAATTTGAAGTAAATGATCCAGTTGCACCAAACATTTAAACAGCAGATTAGTTTTATTAATTATTATTGCCTTAGATGAAAATTTACATTTTATTATATATACAATGGATTTGCTTTTGAGTTTCTAAACTTGATTTATCTCTATAAAACTTTTTTTTTCCTTAACAGATTCATGATTTTACCAATTAGTTGAACTATTTCTTTCAGAAAAGAGTCAGAAAGAATGTAGCATCCTCTTTAAAAACTTCTGTCACGGCAAGCTGGAAACGACCTAATTGTTTCTTTGTAGTCAGTGCTAACCAAGCTTCTGTGTGCAGGTGTGCAAACTCATGTTGCCGCTGTTGAACAAGCAGTTGTAAAAGATGCTACCAAGCTGGAAGCTCCAGTTGTTGTTGTTACAGGTGCCTCTAGAGGGATTGGAAAGGCAGTTGCTCTAGCCCTTGGAAAAGCGGGATGCAAGGTTAGCAACTTAGGCTGTGATTGTTGCTTGCATTAGCCTTAGTCTCCATTTGATCTTATGCAACACAACCCAAGCCAGCATAAATGTATTCAATTTCTTGGTGTTTGGTTGTCTTGCATAGGCAAGCTGCATTTTAGTAAAATTGTGTTTGGCTGCTTTATTGTGTTGCTTGTAGTCACCTCCATGTTTTACTATAGGTCTCATGTTTCTAGTAGAGGTAGGAGAGGGATAATATTTCATTTTTGTGTGGCCCCATCGGTTTGTGCAAATCTGTATTGACTAATTTTACAAAATCTAATGTATTAACTAATGATGCATTGGAGCTGCTTTTAAGCTTTGAGCACTATGCAATTCTTGCATAAGAGCCTCTGAGGGCAACCAAGCATGGGCAAACTGCACTGCACAAGCCTAGATACAGGCTAATTCATCTCTGCCTCCATAAAAAGTGTCTTCTTTCTGATCTGATGTGATTACATTTTGATTTAATCTCAGGGACTTGACTCTTGCTTGCTTTTTAGGTTCTGGTAAACTATGCCCGGTCCTCGAAAGAGGCTGAAGAGGTCTCCAAAGAGGTGAGCATGTCCATTCACAAATTACTAAGTTGGGTATTATTTGTTTCTCTGAAACTCTTTGGAGAGCAGACATAGAGACGATCAAGCGGTGCATAACCAATTTAGTGTAACTGTTATTAGTAAATTGCTTTTTTCACTACGAGTTAAGATCACTGCTGCTATCGCTCCTTCATTCTCAGCATTGTACAATCATTATCTCAGACTCAAATGTTCTTTCATGGTTGGCTCCATAAAGGAATTCATATATCGTTGTGGGCTGGGCCTTGGTCCAACTGGATGACGGGCATAATAGTTAGTTAGTTTGTATTTGTACTAGATACATTAGTTGAGATTTAAGAAGTTGTTAGTACTTATTAGTAGGCATAATTGCATGCAGTTGGCTTGTTAGCTACATGGACATTGTGTTTGTTGCATGATTTATCATGTTAGCTGCTTAGATATGGTGTTTGTTGGTTGGGTTGTTAGGGATGCTTCTTAATTCTTATTGAAGAGGCATCCATGCAGCTGTTTTCATTAAGCTAGGAATAATCAAAGTAAGGTTCCCTCTAGTCTCTCACACACACCCCCAGCTGCATATCCTCTGTTGAAGTACTACTCTGCCTCAAGAACTCTCTTTTGCACATTCTACCTTAACTCATCGCTGTTCATCCTCACTCTAGCAAATGCATACCTTCTAAGTTCTAACCTAATCAATAACATACACTATCATCATTAGTGATGTGATAATGTCACTGTCCTTAGTTCTCAATGCCATTTGTAGACACTGCAACACCAGAACAAATAAATATGCCCCTTTAATTATATATATACCGCATAAATCAAATAAAAATGTGATGCCAATTCTTATTCTGTACTATCTTTGGTCGTTAACAATAGAAAGGTGATTCCTGAATGTGGTTAACTAAAATTAATATTTTTGTACAATTAAGGCAAATTAGTTATTTATTAAGTATCCTTTGAAACTTGGTGACAGTTCTCTGCTTAGAAATTTTTAGAGAGCAATCATTGACATGGCAGTTTATTATATATATTTTTTTTTTTCCATCTTGAACATGTACTCAGTCAGATGCTTACATTGTCTTTTTACAGATTGAAGCATCTGGTGGGGACGCAATCACCTTCGGGAGGAGATGTTTCAAAAGAAGCTGATGTTGAATCTATGATGAAAGCAGTGAGTGTATTTTGTTTACAGAAAGGAAATGTTCCATTTCACTTTTTACACACCAATCTTTATTACCATGGTTTTTATGATTCATGTGTTAATTGAATTAGGCTCTAGATAAATGGGGAACAATAGATGTGCTGGTAAATAATGCAGGTATGTTCCCATGGTAGATTGCACATTGCCAGCTCCCTGTTTGGTTGATTTTGTTTGGCAAATAAAAATATTTTCTTTTTAGGGATTACACGAGATACATTATTGATGAGGATGAAGAAATCTCAGTGGCAAGATGTAATTGATCTGAATCTTACAGGCGTCTTCCTGTGTACACAGGTAAGTTTGCAATCTTTCTTTGTATATGATTTATAGTTATATGCATCTTACAGTAGCATATTCATTGCAGGCTGCGACAAAAAGTAATGATGAAGAAGAAAAAAAGGTACAATCTGTTTGCTCTTCAAATTGGTCTGCATGTCTCGCTGACTAATTCTGAATACTAACTGGACTATAACTTTTAATTTTATTTATTTATTTACAACTGGTTTTCAGGATTTAAAAGTACAAATGCAACCTAGGATTAGAAGAATGTATGAATTGTGGTAGGTAGCTGGCAAATTAGTTAGAAAAGCACCATAAGAATTTAGTCAGGACTCTTGCAATACTCAAGTTTCATAAGTAAACAACTGTTGCAACTCTTCCTCTTACACAGTTTCCAGTCAGGACTCAGGATAGATTAACTTTCTTCCAGAAGCACAAACAAATTACTGGCTTCTTTGCATCATTTGATTACCTGATGTTTATGAATAATTGAAAGGGATTATAAAACCTTAATAACACATAGCTATTGAGTCATGCCTCAATAATGAGCTGATAGTTTGTTACCATGAGTTATGTTTGTATTTGTCTTGTATATGTTCTAAAAACTTGTTGTAATCTGTGTATTTTTATGTAAAAATGCAGGGAAAAATTATCAACATTGCATCTGTTGTTGGCCTTACTGGCAATGTTGGCCAAGCTAATTATAGTGCAGCCAAGGCTGGAGTGATTGGTTTCACAAAACAGTTGCCAGGGAGTATGCAAGCAGAAATATCAATGTCTGATCTTTTATCTTTTTCATTGTTAGCTCCCTTGTAACTTTGGTTAGTCTGGCTTCTGACACATTTCTGAATATTCATGCAGGTGAATGCTATTGCACCAGGGTTCATTGCATCTGATATGACTGCCGAACTTGGAGAAGAGATTGAGAAGAAAATCTTGTCAACCATTCCATTAGGTATGCATCTTAAGTTGTGTGATCATCTGGTTCCTTGGATTGCATTTTAAGGTGCAGCCTTGGCCAGGGACCATTTGCTACTTTTTTTTGAAGGTCAATGGGGGGAGGTGTTCCCTACCTGATTTTATATATATCAGCCCAAAACGGCCTGTTATATAGTTAGACATTTGTTTACAACAGCACGCCCAAGCACAAGGGCGAAAGGTGACAAAACACCAAAGGGGAGAAGGAAGAGCAACAACAATAGCACTACCACCACCACCAAGACACATGAACTCTTCAACGATGCCTCTAGGGAGGTGAACGATGCCGCGATGTAATCATTGTCAGCAAGCATGAAGAGGAGCTCCATAGGGGCTTGGCAGGGCTTTCGCCCGAGCCATGTGCTGAGGTGAGCGTGTCGAACCAGGAGACTACAGCAAGAGTTGCAGTTCTTCAGATGAAGTTCTTCAAATGGCGCCTTCAGGAAGGAGATCTCATCACTGGCCAGATTCATCTAAGCAGGCTTTCGTCCAGAACCTTTGCAAGTACTCCTGTTGACTCGCCCAAAACGGCGGTGAGACGCACACCTGCAAGCATCCATGCATGGAGGTAGAGGGTGGGGGAGGTCGGTTGCTACCACGTGGAGCCAAAGTTGGACTCGCCCGTGATAGTGGGAGGCACACAATGACTACGTCCACACCTGGACTAAGGGAGGCTGGGTGCCTGCTGCCACCACACCTCACGGAGCCATTACCAGACTCGCTCGCGACGGTTGGAGGCACGCATTGGCAAGCGATCACGCCAAGCAGAAGGGGTTGCTAGCGGCCGCCACACCACATGGAGTCGTTCCCGAAATCGCCCATGACAAGCAGGTGAGGCGCGCACCGGGCCTCCCCGGACTCGCCCGCAACGGTGGTAGGTGCACACCGGCAAGATGTACATGGGCACGCAGCCCCGCCGCCGGCAAGCTTGGCCTACAAAATGAGAGCGAAGAAGTAGGTGGACACGTTGCCTCACCACCGGCAGGCCCATGGCCAAACTGCGTGCCCCGATCCATTGCACGACCATCCCCAAAACAGGTCGCGGGAGGCGTGATCAGCCACGGCACGGCTACAAGCTAGGACCGCACGACGGATCAGCCCCGGCCCCAAGCCCCCAGTCGAGGTGGGGAGTCTGAGAGGGGGCAGATCTGGTGACAGGTGTAGCGGATCTGAGCCGGGACGGCCGGATCCGACTGTCGACCGCCGGGAGACGAAGGGGAAGGAGGCGTTCTTTGTCGCCGCTGTCGCCGCCGTCATGCCGGGCGGCGCGGACGATGGAGCTGCTCCCGGAGGAGTTGGGGAAGACACGGGGCTGCCGTCGGAGCTATCATTGAAAAGGACCGGAGCCGGCGGGGAAGGTAGAGGAGGCACAGACCGGAGTGGCAAGCCATGTCGAAGTACACCTTCCGCTAGTCTCCAGCGCGTGAGCACACCGTGCCCAGCCATGGCGATGCGCCACCCTGACCGGCGAGGTCCATTCCCGCATGGAGGAGCTCGCGGACAGCCTGGGAGGAGCCCTCGCCACCGCCATCCTAGAGAGCCGTATGGGCCTCCCGGTAGGGTGGTTATGGATCCGGCCCTTTTTTTCTTTCACAATCTCACTTGGCCCTTTCCATTTTTAGTTCAAAATTACATAGTTTTACTGCCTGATCCTTAAATTTGCTAGGCTAAATTAAAGGGCCCTTTACCACCCCTACCTCCCGGCGGTCCTCTCCGGCAGTGGTGAGGTGGAGGGGAGGGGTGAATGGTTGATGGTGGTGGTTAGGGTTTGCCGCCCCCCTTGTGTCGCCTGTGTGGGGCGATAGGGTGGCTGTCGGGGTTTTAATTCTATACCTGTGTCATTTGGTACTTTTGTGTGTCAAGTGACACTCCAAATATTGAAGTTACTTGCTGGTATTAGTATTCTGATAGATTGTGAAAGGAAGCTCATTCCTGGTAGTATTTTATCAACAGATGACAAGAGACCACAACTTACAAATTACCAGCATAGGATAATAAGAGTTAGCTTTGTGTTTATCTTTAGAAACACTGCAGGAACAGAGTAGTAAGAAAATAGAAAGCAAAGCCATGAACTGAAATCCATATCTAGGTAGTTCATCGTATATGAAATTGAGATCCAAATTTTGTTTGCAGTGCCTCAGGCATCATTTTATAGAACCATGATAATCCATTAATTTCGGTGGAATATGCAAATAACGTATTATCATTATCATATATTGCTTTGGTCCATTGTTTCCTTTTCTTTTTGGCTGTCCTTTTCCCACTAAATGATTAAGGTTCATCTGTCAGACTGTCACTGCTTGGCGCTAATGCTACACGTTATTATGCTACTTCCAGGTAGATACGGCCAACCGGAGGAGGTTGCAGGGTTAGTCGAGTTCCTGGCCCTTAACCCCGCAGCTAGCTATATGACCGGACAGGTGTGTGAAACTATGAATGTATATGCCCCTGACTTTTCAGGGTTTTTTTCTGAACATCTCAAGTAACCATTTGCTACACGCAGGTGCTTACAATTGACGGAGGGATGGTAATGTGAGATTTGAGTTAGCTTGATGCACTTTTACTTTTTCTTAACATTTAATGGTATTGTACTCCCTTGTGCACGGGTGATTTTGGACAACAAAATTAGGATCTCTTTTGTAATGCTCCTGGGAATAAATCATGCATGTGGAAGTTGAAATGTGTGTTTTCATGTCATGATATGTGCTAATTTGTGAAGGCTATTTGACTGGGGTTCCTGGCTGGTTGATTTCCTACGAGTTATGCATGATCATCGTTCGTTGGCCCGAGTCACAATCCAAGCCCATGGCCAGTGTGATTAATAATAAGGACTATAAAACAAAAACAGCAGCACACCGCACAGAAAATTTCAGAAACACGAGTTAGTTCAGGAATGTGATCTTCCCTTGTTACTGGGATTTTGCTACTGGGATAGGGCCAAGTCCATCACACTGTGCCTGTGTATAAAGAAAATCTAGTTTTAGGCTTAGAACCAGCTCCCATCCATTCTCTCTTAGGCCGTCTCCAATGGTTAGCTATTTGAGATGTGATGTGGCAAGAAAAAAAGTAGGAGAGAAGTAGTCACTAGCTACACGTGTAAATAGCTTGACTATTTCACGTAGCCTAAGAATATGTGAGAAGAGCATGTGAGTCCAATAATATAAAATAAAATAGTTTGTTATTGTCTCCTCACATCCACATCACCGACTACATGAGATAGACTAGCTATTACTATTACGGATGTCCTAGTACTGTGGGGCCCATTTATAGATCCAGCCTCCTACTCTATACACTGAGCAATTTAAGAGATGCTCCTTGGCTTTGCTTTGGTGATCAGCATCCTGCATCCTAGCACCATTGTGGAGGTTGGGTCTGGCGGTGTCACCGTTCACCCAGCATGTCAATAAATTTGACATAACATGTCAATAAATCGTTGGGATATGTTCATCCATGTCAATAAATTTGCTGCGATGGAAACCTACAAGTGTTTTTTTTTTTTTTTTTTGACAAGAAACCTACAAGTGTTATACTCCCAAAGTATTCAACGGGATGACATATAACAACATGTGCTTGATAATAATACTGCCACACACGGATGTGGTATGGGATGAGGAACTGTAGTAGAGTCCAGACTCACAAAGTCATATAATGGTTTTTGGCCGTAAGTATCTTAGTCTGGTGAGTTCTTGGTTGTAAATGATAAGGAGAGGAAGCCAAGTGTTGAATTATCATCAATGCCACCTGGCTGAGCTAGAAAACTGAGAGGATCTAGAGTTTGGTTCCTGTGTTCATAGGGGTGAGTGTGCGTGCGTGTTGAGCGTCTGCGTTGTACTGTGTAATCTCAAAAAAAAAAAAGATATTTCATGAACAACGAGCGTAAAATTGGGCTTTGCTAATGTAGATCTACTTTCAATGTGTATAGACCATGTACGACACATGATCTAATCCATATACTTGTGTCTCTTGACCGGATTCAACACTTTACTACGCATAGCTTTACAAATTGAGCCATTTGCACGACCGACCTTGTTTTGAGGTCTAATTATTTGTTTGCTCTTGTTTTTTTAACCTTGCATGCTTACCTACGTTTTTAGTCTTCCAATTGCATGGTTGCCCTTGTTTCCTCCTCTGTTTTGAGCTCGAATTGCATGTTTTTAGAAGCAACCATGCAAATGGAAGACTAAAAACAAAGGGCAAACATGTAAAGTTAAAAAAAATAAGGGTAAACGAGCGATTAGAGTATAAAACAAGGGCAGTCTAGCAATTTTCCCTTACAAATTATCTTTGACTCTCTTTATGCAAGGTGTCCACATCATACCCTAACATCACTAAATGTTTTATCTCTTTATCCAAAGTGTCCACGCTCATTTTTCACTAAATCCATGTCATTCCTTATTAACCACAAAAAAATATTCATATCATCTATATCATGTGAAATATTTTACATATAATTTTTATAATCTATTAGCATACAAGTCTACATACACTATTTGTTTCATCACCCAATCACATAATACAGAATACTTCTAGTAATGCTTGTGTATAATAGATTTATTTTAAGAAAATGCCGGTGCAGCGGGGTATACTCCTAGTTGATAGGATAGATGTCCTTATCACGGTCCTCGGTAGAATGGTAGTTCGACACAACACGTAATGAGGAGTATATACAAAGCCTTAAGAGCGTCTCCAATGGTGATCGAATAGCCGGGCGAGGAGGAATTCTATTGGCTGGATAAACAATTTACAAATATGGGGATGAGGTATAAAAATAATATAAAAGTAACACATTCATTGGCTATCGAGGAGAGAGACCAAATAGGCTCTCCCAAATAGCTAGCTAATAAATATCTAATCTAGCCAATCTCCTAGAAACATCTCTCCTCACATAACTCTCAACTATAGTGTTTATTTTTTTCTTATCATGTGTCCTCTAGTAGAATGGTAAATTATCACACAACACGTAATAGGATTTATACAAAGCCTTAATCGCTATCGCTATTGTCCACGCAACCGCATTGGGATATCCCCGTAATGTATTGGCGCACCCAAGCAACATAAAGCTCCAACATAAATAACCGAGCCGCTAATCAGTCCCCAGCAGCCGGGGGGAATCTCAACACGACCAATTGCCATGGCTCGCCTCCTCCTCCTCTTCTTCCTCGCCGTTCTCTTCTCCACTGCCGCGGTCTACTCGCTCGACGTCGACGCCTCCGCCGCTGAGGATCCGCTCATCGAGCAGGTGGTCGGTGACGGCGCAGATGACGAGCTGGAGCTAAACGCAGAGGCGCACTTCGCGAGCTTCGTCCGGCGGTTCGGCAAGACCTACCGCGACGACGAAGAGCGCGCGCACCGGATGTCCGTATTCAAGGCCAACCTTCTCCGCGCGCGGCGCCACCAGCGGCTCGACCCCACGGCGGTGCACGGGGTCACCAAGTTCTCTGACCTCACTCCAGACGAGTTCCGGCGGCAGTTCCTCGGCCTCCGCCGCTCCTCCGGACGGGACCTGCTCAAGGGGTCGTCGGCGCATGAGGCGCCTATCCTCCCTACCGACGGCCTCCCGACCGACTTCGACTGGCGTGAACACGGCGCCGTCGGACCCGTCAAGGACCAGGTCATGTACCGAGCCGTGCCGTCCTTGATTCTTGCTTGGCCACGGTTTCAATCTAATCCCATAACCGCGTCTCCTCTTCTTGGATTCGCTCAATGGGGAATGGCCAGAGTTTATCAATTTGTTTTGATTTGGAGTGGATTTCTTTATTTGCAGGGTTCCTGTGGGTCGTGTTGGTCGTTCAGCACATCGGGGGCGCTGGAGGGGGCGCACTACCTCGCCACAGGCAAGCTGGAGGTGCTCAGCGAGCAGCAGATGGTCGACTGTGACCACGAGGTATCCACTAAAGACTTGCGAGTAGCTCTCGTTGATCAATACTACCAGTAAAATTCCACTTTGAATCCACGAGGTATCCACTAAAGACTTGCGAGTAGCTCTCGTTGATCAATACTACCAGTAAAATTCCACTTTGAATTATTTGTTCTTGTTCTATTGGACCGAAACGATGATGGGAAAATTCCGCCCTGGGTTATTATTGTGTTGCCTTGTGCTGCGGTGTCATTTTAATGCTCCTATAGGAAGAGGTCTTTTACACTCTGACTGAGGAAGGTTCATGAATAAAAGAATATATAGAATCTGACGCAAACAACGGCTACAACGGACCAATGCCAAAGGCCAACAACTTTGTTTCACATTTCAACTAATCCAATTTCACTTGACCGTTGCATTAAAAAAATGCATTCTTCTACTTGAAAGTCCCACTCCTTTAAAATCATTCTTCTACTTGAAATTCCCACAACCTTCTTCTTGTTCAAAGCCATCAAGATCCTGCCTCCTTCGTCCCAACACTCCTCTCGACCACTTTCCTCCTTTCTCCCAACAACACTCCCAGCAACCTGCCTCCTTCCTTCCCAACACTGACATCCTGCATAAAAAAGAGTGAAGCGAAGTCAAAACAATACACTGACCATAATCATATTTCCTTGTTCGTATGGATCCCTAGGAGGAAAGTTTTAGTAGGTTGCTTTCCTATGATACAAAAAGTCCAAGGCAAGTTAACACAAGCTTCCAGCATATGCCCAATTTCACATCCAACACTTCCAATCAGTCTCAGGCCCCTTGCCACGACCACCATTTAACCATTCCCATTATCCCCAAAACAGTCCTCCCTCCCACGCAGCGGTGCGCTCAAGGTGGCCAACTAGACTAAAGGGCCTGCCGGGACAACACTGAGGCCCTCATTACCTTCACTACACATATAATCCAGGGCCCTCGCTGTGTTCGACAAGTGAACTGGTAGGCATAGAACTCTACGAGGGAGGAGAGTGTCCACAGATCCGCAGGTGGCGGCTCGGATAGATCTGGTAGAGCTGAGCGACACGTACGAGAGATTAGATGGATTGGGCAGATCTAGGCAATGCGCATGGGACAAGGGAATAGGATGGGGAACAACCAGATGTGGAGGGGAATTGCACGAAGGAAATGATGGTCATTTTTTTCCACCATGGGTCCCATGTATAGAGCTGGTTTTGGTTCTAAACACTACAGCTAGAATAACAGATAATGTCTAATCAATTTAGGAGCATTTAAAGGAAAGGACCAACCTCGTCTCCATGCATTGGAGATGCCCTTATGGGTTTGTTCTGTTTTGGTTGGTAGGGATAAGTAGGATAAATGTAAGATTCTAAAAAAAACTTAAGTAGGAAATATAAAGATAATTGCTAGAAAAATGGAAAAAGATTGACTATGTAAGACTACTGGAAAGCTATTTAAAGAAAAAATATAGTAGTTGCAGTATATATATTTGAGCATACTCATCTGTATTAAAATACGCTATTTAAGCATACTCATCTGTATGAAAATACGCACACACTCTACTTCTATGACCCACCTTCGAAAGGGGTGAGGGATCTTGATTCACGTATAAATGTTTTTCGGTCTAGATTCTGTCCAGAAGCTTTTTACGTGATCAATCAAAATCACATTGTTTATTGTTAAACCATTTGGCTACTAGACTGGATTATGATTTTTAAGAATATATGTATGTATTCTTTTAAATTATAAAAATATGCTTAAAAAAATCCAAAAGTTTTGTGGACGAAGAACAACTTAAATGAAACCTACTTTAACTTGTTGCGAATAAAATACAATTGTTAAAAGAGAAGGGAGGCAAAAGAAATGGAATCACCGCAAAAACCAGCATGTCATTTCCACCTTTGGTACCAATTCACAAGTTCCAGGCTAGTCTGAAACGTTTCTCCTATCCAAACGGCCCTTAAATCGGCAAATCTAAAGGTTAATGAAGTCATCATGGGCGCCTTAGGGGAACATCACCTACCAACGTCGTTAAATTCTAAAATGAATCAAAAAATGTAAGCACCCGTATCGAGTCAAGGACATGATTACTTGAACATGGGTGGCTAGGTTCCACAGCAAGGAATCTAACTAGCTAAGCTATGCTTAGTTCACAAGAAATCTACACAATGATTCTTGAGCCTTTACCTATGCCCCACTAAAAAGTTTGAAAATCTAGATTTGCCCCCAAAAAGGAAAGTTGTGGCGCCTACCACCCACCAACTTTTCTCTAGACTCGGGCGCTCACATCGCTGCTATCCAGGCGTGTGCTGTGTCAGCCTACACCCTCGCCACAACACCTTGTCCACATCGCAGCCACCAGCATGTGGGTTGCTCACCTTGCTACGCCCATGGACTAGGGATTTCACCAGGAGAAAAGGCTGTGAGGGAGAGAGATGAGGATGGGAAGAGATGGGGAAGTCGATGAGAGGGTTGGTCAACACGGATGCTTCAAGTTACAACCCAACTAACTCCCTAACAGAGTTAATTGTAGTGGCACCTAGGTCATGGGGAAAGTACGTTAGGCACTGTAGCTTTTTCTGTAGTAGATCTGGAATTTCAAACCTTTGAAGTGGCTCACAGGTAAAAAAGGCTCTTGGATACTTCGATTGTATCCACGTTTTTAGTTGTATTAAGTTAAGTAAATGTGGCTGGCTGTTGACGACAAGGAGCTTTTCTTTTTCGTTGCAAATAAAAGCAGTAGCAGCATCAAACATCTTCCAGATTCTTGTATAAGTTCTAATGCTTCCCTTGGGATACAAGTGTGTAATTGGAAACTTTTTTCTTGTTTGTTTTTTTTACCATAGAATCGAGCCTATCAGCAGCGAAGGGCTCAAATGGTATTTTAGTTATAAGACGATTGAGACAAATAAGGTTAGGTGACTGAAAATTTGTTCTGCTGGCCCCCATTTCTGATTCCTGTGCTCTGTTGTCGTGAATTTTGTAGTGTGATCCATCAGAACCGCGCTCATGTGACTCAGGATGCAATGGTGGCTTGATGACGACAGCTTTCAGCTATCTCCAGAAAGTTGGTGGCCTAGAGAGAGAGGAAGATTATCCGTATAATGGGAGGGGCAGCACCTGCAAGTTTGACAAGTCCAAAATTGTTGCTCAAGTTAACAATTTCAGTGTTGTATCTGTTAATGAAGACCAAATTGCTGCTAATTTGGTTAAACATGGTCCACTCGCAAGTAAGGATAAAAACATTTGCTCATTGTAGGTTTCACAGTTAGCCTATGAATATAACCACGCATTGCCATCCTCTGTTTCCTGCAGTTGGTATCAACGCAGTCTTCATGCAGACATACATTGGTGGTGTTTCATGCCCATACATTTGTGGAAGGCATCTGGATCACGGTGTTCTTTTGGTCGGCTATGGATCGGCTGGTTATGCGCCAATCCGCTTCAAGGAAACGCCGTACTGGATTATAAAGAACTCCTGGGGTGAGAACTGGGGTGAGAATGGATACTACAAGATTTGTAGGGGTCCACATGTGAAAAAAATAAGTGCGGTGTTGATTCCATGGTCTCTACTGTGACTGCCATTCACAGCTCTAAGAAGGAATAGGAACCTATTGGTCCTCTTGTCTGTACATACCACTGCATTTGATTTGACCTTACACTAGAACTCTTGTCATTGAGGGTTGCCTATGGTTCTATGTGAAATTTTTACGATGGCTTTAATGTTTGTTTGGGTTGGTTTATTGTCTATGCTTCTCAGACCAGAGTAGTCATTGGGGCATGGGACTTGCTATGTGTTAGCATTGGTAATGTTTGTAAAATAACAACTGTTTGAACATTTGATAAAAGTATGCTATAGATCAAATACATGGATCTTATTTCTTTGCATGGGCCAGAAAGTATGCATGTTCATTCTGAATCGCACCTGGACAAGTGTTTTCAATAGTACTTGCCGTTCTGAATTGCAAAGACATTGATGAAGATGTTTGTGAGATCTGGGTGTGTTTAGATCCCTAAAATTGGCATTATAGCGAACTGAAAAGCATTGTAAGACTTTTTGTTTGTTTGTGGTAATATTATCCCACCGTAGGGTAACTAGGCTCAAAAGAATCGATCTCATGAATGTACATCTATTTAGTTATTTTATTTACATACATTTAATACTTCGAACATTCGTCTTTTGAGCATTTTGGAGAAAAGTTGGGAACTAAACACACGGGTAACGTTGTGTAAGAAAGAAAATTGTGGTACTCTTTTTTATGCATAGTAGCCACAAAAATCATGGATATGACATTTTGTGGCTACCATAAAGTTGGAGGGTCCTACATAATAATATACGCTCTTGTCTTTTAGTCTATTATTTCTACTCCCTCCGTCCCTTTGAGAGTGTCATTTTGGTTTTCGGCGTCATTTTGTTTGAACACTTATCTTATTCAATTTTTTTATAAATATTATTTATTTTGTTATGACTTATTTTTATCATTAAAGATACTTTAATGATTATTGATTTAATTTATTATTTGCAGAATTTTTTTTTAATAAAATGAATGGTCAAATTTGATAGTCAAAAGTCAAAAATGACACTTTCAGGACTGAGGGAGTAATAAAGGATGCGTACTAAGGATGGTAGGCGTGTTTAGTCAGAAAACAAAAAAAAAAAAGGATGGTAGGCCCCGCCCCTGCTACACGCACTGCTGAGTTGAGGTCTGTTCTATCTTCTTTTTACCTCTGCTGTCACATAGCGCTGGTGTGTTCATTCGATGGCCGTTTTGCCGTACGTGGTTAGCAACGCCAATAATCACATTGTTTCCAAAATATACTATATATAAACATCTTTCGAAGGATATGCTATATCATAGGCAACCTGATCTTTCAAAAGATACACCTAGTAGTTCCGGAAAAATGATGATGACCCCAACACAGTTGCCGTATTGTCATGGTGCAGACATAAATTTTATTTGGGTGCATCCATTTTCATAACTCATTATGATAAATGAACAAAATATCCTTAATACAGTCAATGGACACATAATAGAGGATACATGAACACATAATTGCTGAACTTAGAAAGTCTTAGGGCCTGTTTGGTTCCTAAGGGACTAGGGACTAATTTTTAGTTTCATTTAGTCCCTAAATTGTCAAATATGAGGACTAGAGACTAATTATTAGTCCCTAATTTATTAGACTCTTGGGAGGGTCTAAGGACTAATTTTTAGTCACTATTAGTCTCTAGTCCCTAGTCCCTCTATCCAAATAGGCCCTTAGCCTGATCTATTAAAAACAAATTTGAACCTTTTTTCCATATGGGAATATGGGACCAGCTCTGGAATGTCAATCGATGAGGCCAACCCTACATGTTGCCTTGGTCAGATGAATATTAGGTTGTAAGCATGATGGAAAGGAAAGGAAAGCAAACAAAATACCGAGGCACTCTTTCAGCACCATGCGAATCTGAAAGACAGATTATGAGATTAAGGTTAATATAACACAGGAAAAAAAACAGCAACTAAAACAATGGAAAAATATGCAACACAACTCTAATCATTAAGCTCACTTACAAGAAATGTAGATCACATCTAGCTTTCCAATTTGCAAACCAGACGTCTCAACCAAAACACCCTTTACCTGAGAACAAACACTCCAGTTTTAGTTGCCATTGCAAACTAAAAGAATGGTTATCATGTAATCAATTAAGGGGTGCTTCTAGTAGTTAGGTTGTTTGCTTTGTGTTGTGTTCTTGTTGTTTGTTTTCTCTCTTTTCTCACCTGATGTCTACTCAAATCTTGGCTTAGTTTGTATTTAGATTTGGTTTTCCTCCTCTTAATGAAACACGGGTGAATGGCCCGATCGAGAAAAAAAAACTAAAAGAATCCAAAATTTGAATTGAAAATGATCCGGATGAAGTAAGATGAATAATGCAACTCTGCAAAGAACTATGGTTTGTGTACAATAACAATGGTACATCTATCATGGGTGAACAAAGGACAATAAGAGGCATGCATATATAGATGTTGTACAAATGTTACTTGACAACTGAAAAATCATAGAGACCTAACATGTTGTATAGAAACCATGAGTTATTAATGTGTTCTATCTTCTGATTCCAGGAAGTATAGATCTATGAAATTTAAACCACAAAACTGAAACCATTAAAAGAGAATCATATAGTGAAACCAGTCTAGAACCGATATAGCCCGAAAGTAACGTTGAAGATTAAAAAAAAAACCCCTTAAACTTTGTGATGACCAAAGAATCCATGAATGTGCTTAGCTTATAGCCTCTTTGTTGCTGTGGTAACATATACAATTGTACCATACATGTATACCTTAGTTTTAGTTTGGAGTATAATTCCCAGAAAACAGATATGTGTCCGTAACCTATATTGTTAAAAAATACCAAATTGTATTACCTAATTATTTTTTCTTTCAAAAACAAGTCTGAGGTGAATAAAAAAGATGTAGGCAGATTTTAAAGTTTTTAATCGTCTTTATATCCCTGTCATTTTGCAGGCCACTTTTAAAGAAAAGGTGCAAGCACAAATAAACATAATATATCTAGCTTGGAAAAAAAATCTTAATATCAATTTTCTTATAACGTTGATACCAATTAAGACACAAAATCAAATATATTAGTTACATTACATGGTGTTACTTTCATCTAGGTCTTAGGGTTTAGGGTACCCCTGGTTCCTAAACTTTAGAGTACCTTGTATCTGGAAAAAAAAAACTATAAGGTCTGCATAAACTTTAGAGTTGCCTATATCTGCAAAAAAACTATACTCCCTCCGTCTCAAAAGAAAGTATCGTTTTAGGTTTTTTTCAGATGTCAACGTATTATTCAAAAAAATATGAAAATTATAAAAATAATCAAATTATTATTAAAGTATCTCTAGCGATAACAAAATAAATAATATTTATATAAATTTTTTTGAATAAGACGAATGATCAAATATGATGTTTGAAAAAACTAAAAAGACACTCTTTTTTTGGGTTGGGACGGATGGAGGGAACCTTTAACTTGAAGATAGCACAGGCTGGCGAGTACCTTTTTCCGTCCAACCGACTTATGGCGGTCACTGCCTTGTCCAGTGGTGTACTACTATAAACTTGAGGTACAAGGACAAGGAGTAGTACTAGTTACGAGCATCTGCAGTTGCAGCACGAGCTACGGAGCCAGTAGCAGGAACGCAGCCATGGCAAGCAGTGCCGTCGTCGTCCCCACCTCTCCAAGAAAGTAAGAACGCTTGCTTCTCGTTGTGTCTTGCTTGTCTACCGTGCTGATTCCTTCAAATATGACATTGGTTGATATGTTATGCACGTATGCGCCCAGGTTGGAGGGAAAGGTGGCGGTGATCACCGGCGGGGCGAGCGGGATCGGGGAGCGCACGGCCCGGCTGTTCGTGGAGCACGGCGCCCGCGTCGTGGTGGCCGACATCCAGGACGAGCTTGGCGCGCGCGTCTGCACGGATCTCGGCGCGGGCGCCGCCAGCTACGTCCACTGCGATGTGACCAGCGAGGACGACGTCGCGGCGGCGGTGGACCACGCCGTCGCGACGTTCGGTGCGCTGGACATCATGTTCAACAACGCGGGCGTGAGCGGGCCGGCGTGCTACAGCGTCCGCGACAGCGGCAAGGCTGACTTCGAGCGCGTGCTGGCCGTGAACCTGGTGGGCCCGTTCCTCGGCACCAAGCACGCGGCGCGGGTGATGGTGCCGGCGCGCCGCGGCGGCTGCATCATAGGCACGTCGAGCGCGCGGCGGCGGCGGTGACCGGCGTGTCCTCGTACGCGTACGCGTGCGCGAAGCGCGCGCTCGTGGCGCTCACGGAGAACGCGGCGGCGGAGCTTGGCAGGCACGGCATCCGCGTCAACTGCGTCTCCCCGCGGGGGTCGCCACGCCGCTGACCATGAGGTACATGGGCCTCGAAGCGGAGGCGTTCGAGCAGGCGATGGAGACCGTGGCCAACCTCAAGGGCGTGGGCGCCCTGCGACTGCGAGCGCAGGACGTCGCCGCCGCCGTGCTCTTCCTCGCCAGCGACGACGCGCGGTACATCAGCGGCCACAACCTGTTCGTCGACGGCGGCATCTCCGTCGCGAGCCCGTCCTTTGAAACGTCCAAACACTGAGTGGGACCCGTTGCATTGTCGCTGTCATGTCATCAGTCGACCGATGACTTGCTAGTCGTCGTCCCTAGGTGGCCTGGTACGGTGGCCACACTGCACAGTAGAGTTTGCTCCGTGAATTCATGATTGCTCGCCGGCTTTGTAAGGTCCGCCCTACCCTTCAATTTTCTAATATGAATATGAAACTCCATATGCCGCGTAGAATCCGCGCGACGAGAGCGCTCCAGCTATGTAGACGATACTGTTCACAAATCTTGCGCCTCCATGTTGCGCGTGCGTGTCCAGGCATGCATTTGCCGTCTCCGGATTCATCGTCATTCATTAACGCCGCACCGCCCGGCCACCGTGAAAAGGAGGATAAAAAAAAGGGATATTTGGATCCTTGCCCTTGCAATTTTTCGTCCTTTGAAACTTGCCATTACAATTTAAGTAATTGGAAATTTATCCTTCTAACTCTGCTTCTCACCTATCTTTGCCCTTTTGTACGCTTGACCCATTGCAAGGCCCACCTGCAGGCCCTGTATGAACATAGTGTCCCGTATTGCCCCTGTACGAGGTCCGCCCACGACCGCGGCCCCGCTCGCGGAGTGGAGCACCACCACCGCGTGCTCGTCGTCCGCCCGTGCCGCTCCGCCGTCACGCCCGCGTGCGTTGCGCTAGGTGCCGCCGTCCGCCACACAAGCTCGCTTCTCGGCCGCCTCGCGCAAGATACGCCGGCTTAGCGCTCGCTCGGCCCGGCCGGCCGCCGTGTCCGGTCCGACCGGGACGCTCGCGATTCTCCGCCCCAGCGCGTGGCGCGCGCCGTCCGCCGCTTGTGAGCTCGCCCCGGCCGCCTCGTACTCGCCGCACACCGCACCGCGTTTCCGAAGTCTCGCCGCCCGGCCGGCACAGACGAGCTTTCGCCGGCCGTCCGCTGCGTGGTCTACGGTTCCTCGCTGGAGTCCGAGATAAACGGCGACCACTACCGCTATAGCATCAAGAAGACAACAAATCAAAGACACGGCCTCGCCGATCTCGCTCCACGAGGTGAGACCGACGGACCAATCAAAATCACTTCACAGCGCACGCATGTTTCTCAAACGAAAATAATCCCACGCAAGGATCCATCCAAGTGCATGCAACGATCTTTGACATATCCGGCCAGTCTAGCATGGGTAAATGGCTCGCTCCATGGAATCAAAGATGCCTTTCCACAACCACAATGGCTATCACCGCTTCCATTGACCGTGACACCCGGCCGATCTCCCATCTTATCGCCACCGGCACACAAACCCGGGCAACGGCGCGGAGCGGTCCGACGGCGGCCGGCGGGTGGGCGAGGGCGGCTCGCACAAATACCGCAACAAGGGCCGGGCAGGATGGCCGGCAAGGGCCGGCGACGGTGAGGACGCGCGGGCGACATTGAACGGACGCGGCACGATTTGGAGACGATGACGACGGAGTTGGGGGCATACGGAGAAAGACGGGTGAGGCACACTTAAACCAGGGGCAATACGGACCTATACTGAAATACAATGCCTGCAAGTGGGCCCAAATAGCGGTATACGTAGAATAGGGCAAATGTCCGAAGAGAATAAGAATAGGAAGGGCAAATCTTCAATTACTTGAATTGTAAGGATAAATTTCCAAATATCGAAAATTGTAAGGGCATGAATCAAAATAACCCTAAAAATACAAACGCGCCTCGCCTCATCCGCCTCCGCCGCCGCCGCCCGACCGGATGCCGCGTCCATCCACCTCGCCGACGCCGCCGCTCCCGCCCGCCACCACCACTCCGCCTCCATCTCCTCTTCCTATCCTCCGGTCGCAGTGCGCGGATGCCCCGCCCGGCCGCCACGCCGTCGCCGCCTCCGCACGTCCGATCCACGGCGACGCCGGCTCCCTCGGCCCCCCCTCCTCCTCCTCTCCATCGGCCACAGTGCACGCAGATACCGCGGCCGGCCACCTCGCCCTCGCCGCCTCCGCTGGTAGCGCTTGGTCGCCTCTTCCTCTTGCACAGTGGGGTGCACCTCGCCTGCCTCGACCAGCAGCAACCGCCGCGGATCCGGCTTGTCGGCGGCCATCTTCCATGCTGACGGCGGCCCATCCCCTTCCTCCATGGGTGATCTTCCTCGATTTGATGCCTCCAGTTCTGCCCTGTTGGGTGAGGTGGCGTCACCGGCTCCCCTTCGTCGTCTCCAGCCCTGTGGAATGCAGCTGCTGATGGTGGTAGCCCAATAGCTTTTCCCTTTCAGATCCCCCTCTCTCTGGCTGCTTGCTTGATGCCTGCCTCTGTGTGGATGTGTGTGATATTCTGTAGATGCAATGGTTATAAAGGTTTTCCAGATATAAGAATCCCTAAAGGCAACCTCATTTGTTGGCTGCACTTGATCTGAACGGCCGCTTGTCTCTGCACTTAATCTGTGATCTGCTATCTGGCTACAGGTGAGCATGTCTCTGTTTTTTTTGGCCGAGTGAAATAGGTTGCTTTTGATTTGATTGTTAAGATAACCTGTTGATACATATGCATATATACTCTGTTAAGTGGTGAACCTGTATTCTATCGGTTTGTGTTAACTCATTTGATTGCAAATATTTAGAGTGGATTTATCAGTTTCAGGCAATGTTATTTCAGTTAGTTGCAATGATATTTCAGGCAATGCTATTTCAGTTAGATAGCAACGATATTTCAGTTAGTTTCAATGATATTTCAGTTAGTTCATCATCCTGACAGGAAGATGCTTTTTCCTGAAATTATCTAATTTGGTTTGTGCTCTTGCTTCCACATATCTTGATACAACTGTTCCCTGATAGTGCACTCATCATATCTACCTAGCTGGAGAGTGTTATCTCTGAATTTTAGTAGGTTCATTTCTTTGGCCATTTATTTTTGGATGTGGTAGAAACTTACTGAAATTTGCTTTTTCACACTGAATCCTTGACCTCAGTACAGCAATAGCATATGCCGTGTTAAGACTTTGCGTGGAGATGTTGTTGCTGCCGTGAAGCTGCATTGCTCTCGATCTCACCTCCAGGCTGAGACTTCTGCCATGGAGACTGAATTTTTTTGAAGTTTTGAAAGTAGCTTTCAATTGCAGTCTACATGTATGGCTGTCTTTTGCTGTCATCCAAAAACCTGTATTCTCTAAATTTTCAGTTAACTCTTACCTGAATGTTATATGTTAGGTGTGAACTTTCACTAAGAATTTTCAGTTGTCATATTTTTTACCGTTTGATATATGGCATAGTTGAACTTATATGAATTGATTTAGATACTTTGATGGGGAGAGAAATTGGAATTGGGAAGAGAGAATTGTAAGATTGCTTTGCTACGTTGTTCAGGCCACCTCCTTTTGGATCTTCTTCGATCTTGTGCGTCTCGGGTGCCATCACTGGAATCCCCTAATTTCACTCATTTCCTCTGTTAGATTCCTACGATGGACAAGACCTAGGCAGCACAACACGAGTAGCAGCAGTGGCTACAGATGATTGGCCTCAGTGCCACCCCTGAGGTACTCTAATTTCCTCTATTTCTCTCTAAATTCCGTTTAATCTCTCTAATTTCCACTCGGTTATCTATTCTAGGGTCTATCCTGCTACTGCGCTGTTTGTCTTAATTTGTCTATGTCTGGGATAAATTAGCAGTTCCTAGCACAGATAGGTAATCCCATCTCGAATCCCCAGCATCCTAATGCTCTTCATTTGTTATCTTTTTTTTTTGGGTTCAATTTCTAACAATATAGCTCATTTATTTTGACAATCCTGTTTTCTTACGTGTGCTTGCAACACTGAAAACTTACTTTGTTATTTGGTTGTTTTAGGTGTTGCGGTTTATTGTAGTAAATTGGTCAAACATACACTAGGTGTCTGTTAATGTGGTAACTTTCATATTTTCCTTTCAGGACCTACAATCTCGGATGCACAACGAGGCATCCCGATCCTGGAGGGCTGGGCACATATGGGATCAAGAAGACAACAACTACAGCAGCATCTCCTTCTATGGTGTGGGGATGCATCCGAAGTCTTGGATTCATTTCTTGCTTTTGGTATGGAACTCTTAACTTCCGTGGATGGATTTTCTTTTGTTATGATTTTTTTTGAAAAAGGTTTCGCTATGTTTTATTGTTGTGCTCATCTGAGTAATGAAGTACCAGTGCCCCTTGCATTGGGAACAATAGTCGCTATGAACTATTAACTCCAACACATCCATTAAGTAGTAGCTGATTTTTGTGTTCAGACATGCAAGCTAAAGGATTGATGGCCCTATTTTGGAGCTAATTCTGTGTTGATATATGTGAATCGTGAATAGACATGCTTTCATTTTTTATTTTAATCTTGATTACCATGTTGTAGGGTTCTTCATGGCCATTTTTTAGACAAAAATCATGGGGCAAGTGTTGAGTTCTAAAAGGATTCATGGAGCCAATTGTATCCATGAGATCCTGATATTTCTTGTGCCCAACCTGTGAGAATATAGACGATTATGCTCTGTCAGCTATGTAGCCAACTTATGTTGGCCCTTGGAGCCGATGTCGTTTTTCTTATGATCAAAAGCTGACATGTTTTTTTTCATTTATACATATAGGACCTCCAATACTACGGGTACTGCAAATGAAGGTTTAAATATGTGCATCCAATAGTACCTATATATTCAAACGTTGTGCATAGCTTCAGGACTCCAAGAACTTCCTTGCATGACACATATATACATTATTATCATTTTCTCATATGACCTATATATTACTGTTTACACATGTTAGTTCCCTGTTTCTCTACTTATTTAGCCACAAATGATATTAAACTTCCTTTAGGACTATCTGTTTAGTACCATTTAAAGAAACTTAGCAAACCGCTCAACAATACTCAATTCGTCGGTTAATATCAGCAGGTAAGTTGTCCATCAGTTACAGATTAGCAAATTTATGTTATTGTGCATTGCTATTTAACATAATCAGGTCTGATGTTTATTGAATAAATCAATGCTATTCGGGCGCTGCTATTTAATATCAACAGGTGAGTTGTCCGTTTCGAGGCCCATCAGTAGTCCTTCCAAAGCAACTTTTTTTAGGGACCTTCAAAAGCAACTTAGGCTCTGTTTGGATCCAGATATTGAAGACCTTGGCATTGAATTGGTTTGAATACCAAATCAGAGTAGAATTGGCATTGGGTCAAGATACCAAAACCATTGTTTGGATGCCCACGAAAATTGCTAGATGGAATTGACCCTCTTCTTCTCAACTCTCCACACCGGACCAGGGCGGTGTTGACCCCCTCGACGGGGCAGCCATGGCTGCGGGCGCTGCCCCCTCAAAGCGGCGACTCGGGCCGGGCGCAGCTCGGGCTTCTTGACGGTGGCCATGGCGTGGTGACGACGGAGAGGGAGGCTTTGGGGAGTTCGACGGGGAGCTCGACCCGGCCATGGATGTGCTTCCACGGCCCGCCGCGACGTCACGCCTCCATGACCGCCCGCCTCCACCACCACTCGCGTCGCCGGATGCGGAGGAGAAGGGGTCGCCAGCCATGGTGGAGCTCGAGCCTGGCCATGGGGAGCTCGACCCCAGCCATGGATGTATCTCCATGGCCGCTCGCTCGCCTCCACAACTGCTCCCGCTGCTGGATACGGAGGAAGGAGGAAGAAGGGGGCACCGGAGGCTGTGTCGGACCTGGCCTCGGGAGCGCAGACGGAAGCGGCCCCAGCCCCGCCCCGCCCCTGGCTTGAGCGAAGGGGTGCTGGCCGTTGAGGAGGAAGAAGGGATCGCCGGATGCCGAGAAGGGGCACCGCCGCTGCGTGCTTTTAGTGGATTCTGTCCACCCGGAGGGGTCTGCTTCCGTATTGGAGGGGAGCGATTTTAGTGGAAGTCCAATGCCGTGGAATTGCTCTTCAATGCCATCTCACAATGCCAAACACATCCAAACAGCAGAATTGAGAAAACTCAATTCCAATTCCAATTCCACCCCTGAATATCTAGATCCAAACGCTACCTTAGTTCATTCTCCGGTGACCCAACTTGCACTAGCTGATGATCTATATATATTCAGCTTCAGTGTTATTTTGTTTTAGTTAATTTGCTTTCCTTTCCATTGTTTTATTGGCTTTGTGTGTCCTCTTCCTGTTTGGCCATTGGGATATCATGTCCCCATTAAGATATTTGCTTTCTATCTACACTTAATATTTATATTTTTCCAGTTTATGTGCTTTATCTATTCCAGATTTCCAAATGTAGTTAGCTATGTATTTCCATTTATGTTCCCAGTTTTGACTGCAGGTTCAAACAGATTGCAATTGCCTCACAGATTAATTGATATGGCAAAGAAAGGATTAGCTGTGCTGCTGCTAACTGAGGTCTGCCAAGATATTCAAAGGTCCACCCAGCTACCAGTTGTCAAGGTGATCAATATCAGATCATAGCATTACAGCACCATGTCGTTCAATCCAACCAAGAATGTGATTTAGACCATGACATTTTTTTTTCCTATTGTAGTTAGCTATGTACTTGCCCTGCACTGTCTCCATTTTACATTGTAGCAGGATGGTTGTATATGTAAGGCGTATATATCAAATTATTTTTAATTTTTATAACCCCTGTTTTTTTCCCTTGCACCTAAGTTCCTTCGGCGGTGGTGTCGTTGACACCTTCCTATGTTAAAACTCAGTGTGCAATTTGATTTGATTTTCTCAATTTTCTGTCAACTTACTATCCTGATTACGTTCCAGTTCAATTTTATTTTCAGCAACACGCACAAATATCAGAGAGCAACCATCTATAGTCAGTTGTGCAAAATCTACAGGCGCGGCGAAGCGCGCCCGCTGTCCTAGTATTTATAAATGTACCTCCCTTTGTAGGACCTCCTCTACCATATTTATAATAAAATTTATAATAAAACTAGATGACGCGTGGCCGCGGAATATCCGTCAGTGTAATGCTGGATTGATTAAAAATGTTGTACGTTGCTTGAGGGAAAACATTATTGGCTGTAAGTTTTGTTAGAACATCTCCAACAGTTTGCTAAATGAGATTGTTATCTTAGAAAATTTGGCAAAACTAAAAAAAAATTACTCTCAATAGAAATTTCATCTAGATCCCGTCCCTTTGCACGCGAGATCCCACCGTCGTGAGGTCCCGTGAAACCTCCCGCGGGGAAGAGGGCGACGTCGTGAGGTCCCTCGCCGTCGTGAGAAGAAGGTCGTTCCCGCGCCGTCATGAGATCCCGCGCCATCGTGACAAGAAGCTGCGCGCCCGATCAGGTACGTAGTCGATCTCCATCGCTTCATGCTAGGGTTCAGAAAGGGTTGTACTAGGGTTCAGCTAGGTTCAGGGCGACACTAGATATATATGTCCTTGCGATCGGCATGGTTGGGCGAGATGCTAGGGTTCGGATCGGGGTTGCCATGGTTCAATTTTCTTGCGATAAGATATGGATCAGTTTCATCATCTTAGTTGCTTGTATAGTCTTTATGTGCTTCTGTTGAATCGATGACCTGAATTCGACGTGCATGGTATTGTGCTCGTTGTTTGGTTGTATGTGCATGCCTGATCCATAGCTTGGCCACGATGGTGAACTTGTTTGATCCATAGCTAGAAGAAAGTTGTGTGTATGTTTAAATGCTTGCTGATCTTGCCGCATGGACTTGTTTGTTCTATGTAGCCCCGATGCTTTCTTGTCTGATCACCATGTCAATTTAATTTTTTTCATAGTTGTTGATCTTACATGATGATCACCATTACAATTGTATTTTTTTTTTGAGTGAAATGCACTGTAGGCACCTGAACTTGCAAAGATCGTGTTAAATAGGTCCATGGACTTAGAAACCAACCATCTAGCCCCTCCAACTTGCGAACCTGTTCACCCTAGTTCCAGCCCGGTTTTGCATGGTTTGCATGGCGGTTTTGCATGGCATCAGAGCTACGATGACATCAACAATGACATCAACACTTCTTTTTAATTTGCGAAATTAATATCTATTTATTCGAGCTCCAAATATAGCAAATAATATATCAATTTTGATCGTCTCGACGAGCTCTTTGCAATGGTGTACTCCATTTTATTATTTGAGATAGTTTTATTTTTGTGTAAAATTAAATATTTCTATAAAACAAGTGATATATTATTCTCACTTGTTTTATAGAAATATTTAATTTTACAAATTTCATGAGTGATATTTTATTCTCACTTGCAATTTGATATATATTTCATTTAATTTTACAAAGTATTTGTTTCAGCTCGGATAAACCATAGAAAATATTTGATCACTAACAATTAACTTAGATATTTGTTTCAGCTTTCGGTCTCCAAAATTGGCGTCAATTTCTAAAATACATATTGTCGATTCCCGCTAGATTGGGCCGAATTGACACGTGTTCGTCGACCGTTGGAGCGCCCGAGATGGCGTGGGGGGTTGCAGGCTTCTCCGGCGGCGACGAGCGGCGGAAAGACGAGCAACTAGATGGAGAGGAGGAGCCGTTGGGAGGTGGGGGCGGGCGGCGGGCGGAAGGGGATGGCGGCGGCGGGCGCGGCGAGGCGGCGGCGGTGGAGGCAAAGAGCTGAAAGCGATAGATATATTTTTATTGCTTGCTTATCCCCTAGAGATTACATGCCTCTTGCTTATATAGCCCTGCTAGTGGGACTTGTAATCTAAGCAATCTCTATAAGGTTTCCTTATACGATCGGAATACCTTTTACAAGCAATCTTTTATTTATTTCCTAATAAGGGTCTTCCTTATCGATTGGAATATCCCCTTTACACACCAAAAATTACCTAAGATAATTCTAACTTGATTGCGGCGCAGTTGGACGTGGAGGGGAGGAAGGAGGCGGCGGCGGCAGGGCGCCGGCCCCCGCCTCGCCTTGTGCGCGCCGCCCCTCGTGGGCGGGGCCGGCGGCGCTGTCGAGCCCATCTAGCCACTCTCGGGCTGGCCCAATTCTAGTTCATGACATTTCCCCATCGCTCGACGAGGCGGCGCGTCCCACGTGCCGCCCAACCCACCACGTAGTGGCGAAGGGGCGCACCGACGGGAAGCACTAGTAGAGAACCTCACATCAATGACAAAATGCTTTCATCACGAAGATGCCAAATTCGTCATTGGAAACCTTCTCCGGACGAATTAGTGACGAATTTGAAATCATCATAGAATGAGCGTCACATTTGATGCACCATGACGAATCATGAAATTTCGTCGTAGAAGTGGTTTTCCATGACGAACGCACATTCGTCATGGAACAACTCATCTTCTATGACTAAAACAAAACGCCACCGATTTTGTCATGCAGGTCACTGCCATGTGGCACCTCCTATAAAGTCCAACCCGGACCTACCGACATCTAACACTTGGGCCCAATCACATCTAGCAACTCTCTAATAAATAAACAAGATTATTCTCAAACACCAACACAAGTTTTTTTGACGCACTTTATTCTCACTCATGAGAGTCCAAGAATAACTTCCCTCGGTCACCCATCTCTAAATTTCTATAAGCCAAGCACGCTTAACTTTAGAGTTCTTTGGATTGGGGCTTCCTAGAAAGAAGTTGAAACTTGTTGTCATAAGTATTCTATTAATCTTATTAAGCCCTAAGCCAGGATATCATAAGCTCTCCCCCTTAGGAGACCTTAGTGGGACCATGGTGGGGGTCCCACCTGTGGTGGCCCACCAATTCTGTTCTATGGGACCAAGGTCGACGTGAAATGTCAGGCAGTCATGGGGCCACTACGGCGTGGGTCCAAGGTAGTGGGGCCCACCTGTGGTGTCCACTTATGTAGTTAGTGAGATCGTGGTGGTAGGGTCCAGATTGACGTGGAAGGCACGTGGTCGTGGGACTACACCTAGCTATGGTGGCCTACCGATTCGGTCTAGTAGAACCAAGCAAGTGGGGCCCACAATGACGTGAGTGCCACGTGGTAGTGGGATCACTACATCGTCGGACCATGGTGGTGGGGTCCATGTCACCACGTGGACTTGTGATGCCACATTGTTATGTGGTCCTATCTGGTGGGCCAGTGGTGGTGGGGACAGTGGTGGTGGGGCCCCGATTGACGTGGAACGCCACGTGGGAGCGGGACTAGTACAGTGTGGGACCACTATAGTGGGTCCTTGTCGATGCTGGAGGGACCGTGGAGGTGGGGCCCGCGTTGATTTGAATGCCATGTGGCTTACAACGTGTGGGACCGTTGTGGTGGGGTCCACAACGCCACATCGACGATAGTAGGACCATGGTACCAACTTATGGGACCCAGGGTCGGACCCACACATGTGGGACCCATATTGGTCTTTGAAGCATGGACATTATTGTTTTGTGACGATGAGTATGTTGTTTTGTGACGAAAGTTTACATTCATCATTGGTTCCCCAACGGTTAGAGGCGAATGATTATCTATGACGAACAGTGTTTATTGTTTTGTGACGCTCTATTGCTTTTCGTCATTATTTTTAGCGGCCGGCTCCATCACTCATGATCTATGACAAAGTTACAAAATTGCCACCAAAAAACTACGCTTGCATGACGAAATTTCAAATCGCCACAAGGAAATCGCCATAGAAGATCATATTTCTACTAGTGAAGTGACCACTCCGGCCCGGTAGAAGACGAGAGGACCGCACTTGTCGTTGTCGCCGCTGCGCATAATCGGGCGCCCTTGTCGGCGTAAGGAGAAGTCGAGGTGGAGGTCGCCGGCGTAGATGCTGAACTTGAAGCTCGCGAGGGTTGCACGAAGGGACGCTCCGCCCATGCACGACGCATGACGGAGGCGCCGAGGGTCCCGGACAGCCCGATCATCCGGGCGGGTCGGGGACGAGACGTGTAGGTGTAGGTCGCCGGCAATCGCCATCTTAGCATGGAGCTGCCATGCAGACGGACGGAGCGACGTAGGTGGCGAGGAGGTGAAGTCGAGGAGGCAGGCCGAGAGGAGGTCGCCGGGTGTGCCGACGGGCGCCCCCGCTTGGATCTCCCCTCGTCCATGCCGCACCGACGGTGACATTGTCGATGCGAAGAAGACGCCGCCATTGTTGTCGAAGAGGAGGACGGTGGCACCCTCGATCCGGCTCGTCGGGCGCGCCTCGAGAAGAAGGACGCCGCCGGGTGAAAGTGCATCTAGCCCTTTAGTGGGTTTTGGTGAATTGAATGACAAAGATAATTAAAGGTCTAATAAGTTTGCTAAGTGTTGAACTGAGTCTATTACATATACTTGTGGATTGTGTAGTACTCCCTCCATCTCAAATTATAAGTCACTTTGACTTTCTTGGTTCATCCATTTAGTTATGTATCTAGATACAGTAATATGTCTAGGTACATAACTAAATGGATGAACCTAGAAAGTCAAAGTGACTTATAATTTGGAATGGAGGGAATAACAAGCATATTCAAGGTTCAACAAGTAAGCAAACTTGATGGTATTCCACATAGTATGGAAGCAAAGCCAAATTGTGTATTGTTGTATTGGAAGACGATGGAAACAATCTAGTTCAAGCAAAAGACAACAATGCAAATGGAATCAATGAAATGGCTTATATGTTGTGGAATATCATAGCATCATGTGAAAGTAAGCATACTTGGCAAAAGGCAAATGAGACAAGAGTTGATAATTTTGGATTGGTCTCTACAATGGCTTGTTTACCATGAATAAAAGATTGAAATAAGTATTGGAGTGTCAAGCCAAAATGATAGGATATAAGGAACCATGAATTGGCCTGACCATATTGATGTTGATCCATGTATGTCTCTATGTGAGTCAAACCGAAGCTTGATTGGTCTCAACATTCATATCTACAAGATAATCAAGCAAGGATCAAAGTGTTGAAGAAATGGTTATTCAATGATGCTTAATGTGATGTGACTTGAATATGCCTTGATAAGGTGAAGATAGCAAGGAAAGGGCTTCGAGGTACTAAGCAAAGGTGAAGGGCAAGCGGTGGCTTGGGACCGAGGTACCATGGCTAAGGTGAAGAAGAGAGTACTTGCATTTAGTCGAGGAACTAATCAAGCTATGAGGAGTCATATTGTGTTAAGGATCAAATCATTAGTGAAAGTGACTTGAAGCCATGAGTTGACCTCATATTTGTGGAAATGGTTCAAGTCACATGCTCAAGGTATATTTGCTCTAAGAAATGAGACAAAGATGATAGAGGATGATGTACAAAGTTCAAGGACTTCCCTAAGGCATTTTGGTGGTGTTTCCAACTCTCACGATTTAAATTCATTTATCTTTTGAATCTTGAGTTTAGGAAATGCCGTACTATTAAGAGGGATCCTAGGACCCTTGGCTACATGTGAACTAAATGCTCAAACCTCCAAATACTCGGCCAAAAACATCACTCCAAGCCAAAACAGCCATCCAAAACTCGCTTTTACCCTTTGTTGTTACCGCGGCGCGGCCAAGCATGCAAAGGCCTTGTAACCAGGTTAACGCGTTAAGTGAGGCAAAGGTCAAGACTTAACAGTTAAGTCCGCCGGGTATAAATACCCATCCAAATTTCCCCTCCCCAACGGTCACTTCTTCTTCCCCAACGCCATTTCGTGGAAGAATAGACCGAGCTATTTCTCTCTCTCCTCCATTGTTGCTCCTCCACTCCCCAAGCTAGATTTCGATTCCCACCATCAAATCTTGAGGGAAAAGGCAGCAAACTTCGATTGGAGACCGGATCTACAAGTTCCCCATCTTGAAAGAGCATTTGGTTCGTGTTTGGCCGGTGTGCTAGGGTTCTTTACTCTTGGAGCTTTGCTCCTAGCCGGCTAGGGCGTCACCCTTTGAGCCGCCAACTTGTGTGGCAGCCTTGGGAGGTTTGTAACCTCACTCAAAATCAAGAAAATCACCCCTCATATCAAGGGTTCACTCCCTTGACTTGAGAACGAGGGAAGGGACAGCTTGTGTGGCGAATCCCAATCCTTTTGTGGATACCTCAACAACGTGGACGTAACCCAAATTTTTTGTGGCGACGGTGAACCACGGAAAAATCCTTGTCTCACGTGTGCTTTTTACATTCTTGCATATATATTCTTGTGAGCTAGGGTTTGTCCCGATCTACTTTGTTGTTGAGTTCCCGGCACTTTCTATTGATATATGTGATATATTTGTGTGCGTGAACCTAGGAAATTCACTCGATCTAAGTTTCGTTGCTTAGATTTCAAACCGTAGTTTGTGTTTGTGCACGCCAGCGGCAAAGGCAGTGCCGTGTGAAGGCAAAGCTAGTGCCACGCAGACGAGGCAGTGATCTTGCGCAGGCGAGGTAGTGCAGCGTGTTGTTCTAAAAAACTGCCGAGTTTGTTTTTACAGTGATTTTTTTAAGGTGCAGGCCTATTCACCCCCCCTCTAGGCCTCCTAGGCGACATCAAGGTCCTTACACCGAACGCCCGATCTTCTCGAAGACGATTGGGAGGTGGAAGCCCACTACTACGCCATGCGCCGGGGACGTTCTCCCCGCCAGAAGTCCCCGAAGAAGCTCTGAGCGGCGGGGATGTAGTAGCGGTGGAAGTACCTCACGATGCCGTAGTAGAGGCTCCACTCAGGCCCCCGTGGCTCGAAGCTCGATGGCGTTGGAGATGATCCCGAGCTCCTTGTTTGTTGTCGTGGCCAAGTGCGGCTCGGCGATCATGTCGCCGACGTCGGCCGCCGATGTCGTCCCATCGCCACGGCAAGACGCCGCGGGCTGGCATGCGGTCGACCGGGGCAGCCACAATGTCGTCGCCGATGTCGCCGGCCCGGCGTGGTGGCCCGCCTTGTCGGCGCCGGTGCCGGCGCCCTGCTTGACGCCGCCGCTCGTCGTCGCTTGTAGCGGCGGGCAAGGTCGATGGCCTCCTCCATCGAACGAGGCTCGAACCACTCGAGCGTCGTCCGAAGCGTGTCACGCAGGCCTCCGACGAAGAGGCTGACGCGGTGGCGCTGACCCTCAAGTTCCATGCGTAATGCATAGTTCTCGAAGGCGTCGATGTAGTCGTCCAGCTTGCCTCCCTGGGAAGGCGGCGCGTACTCCCCAGTAGTGTCGATGTGGGCGGGGGGTCCGAAGTGATGGCGCAGGCGGCGTGTGAACTCGTCCCACTCGATTGGGGAATTCTTCTTGGACAGTCCATGAACCGTGACTGCAGCAGGTACCCAATGAGGTGGAAGGCAACATAACTCACGTAGTAGTCCGGGTCGATGTCCAAGTTGAGCTGGAATAGAAGCTCCAGCTTGCGAATCCAGAGGTCGGGGTCGTCGGTGCCGTCGTTCTCCTGGACTTGCAGACGCATGACGTAGGGAGGGGGTCGTGATGCCGCGGGTGGCACCACCGGCCCGGCACCGCGGGTAGCGCGTCCCAGGGGTGCCTCGTGGCGCCGGGGGTAGGGGGGGGGGCGCCACGACGCCGCTCGCCGGAGAGTCCCGCGCGGCCGCAGTGTCGGTGGAGAGGAGAGGGCAGCCGGTGCTGCGCGTGTCGTCGAGGATGACGCCGATGACGGCCGGTCGGCCACGTAACGCCATCTTCCTCCTCGAGCCGGAGGATGGCGTGGTCGGAGCCGCCGACGTGGTCCGTGGCGAGGAGGGGGCGGCGGCCGGTGGTGGCGCCCCTGCCGCCAGCCGGCGGGCAGCCGCGGGTCAGCCCTCCAGCGTGGTCGCCGTGACGCGATCTTGGGGTCCTCGAGGTGATGCAGACGTACTCCATGCGACGTGAGGCGAGTCTCCATGTCGCCGGCTACCGACCGATCCGAGCGCAGCTTGTCGCCAAGGAGCGCCTTCAGTGCCGCTGAACTCCTTCATCTCGAAGCCATGGGTGGTGGGAATCGCCCCGGTCTCCGGATACCGGCTCTCCTCGATTCCGGCTAGATTGGGCCGAATTGACACGTGTTTGTCGACCGCTGGAGCTCCCCGAGATGGCGTAGGGGCTGCAGCTTCTCGCCGGCGGCGACGAGCGGCAAAGACGAGCAACTAGATGGAGAGAGGAGGAGCCGTTGGGAGGTGGGGGCAGCCGGCGCGGCGGCGCCCCCGGGCGGCGGCGGTAGCGGCGGCGGCGCGGAAGGTTGGGGGCGGCGCGGGGCGCGGCGTGAGGCGGGCGGTGGAGGCAAAGAGCCGAAAGCGATAGATATATTTTTTATTGCTTGCTTATCCCCTAGAGATTACATGCCTCTTGCTTATATAGCCCGGCTAGTGGGACTTGTAATCTAAGCAATCTCTATAAGGTTTCTTTATACGATCGAATATACCTTTTACAAGCAATCTTTTATTTATTTCCTAATAAGGGTCTTCCTTATAGATTGAATATCCCCTTTACACACCAAAAATTACCTAAGATAATCCTAACTTGATTGCGCGGCGTAGTTGGACGCGGAGGGGAGGAAGGAGGTGGCGGCGCGGGGCGCCGGCCTCCCCTCATAGCCAAGGCGCCCACGCCCCCTCGTGGGCGCTGGCGGCCGCTCGCCGCCCATCTAGCCACTCTCGGGCTGGCCCAATTCTGGTTCATGACGCATATTTTTTTAGATGTAGCATTTTTGGAGTTGAGGTTGGTCGGGCCGTGACGCGGCGTATGATGGGATCGGACGTCCGAGCGCCAAAATTTACCATTAGCTTATAGATTACCACTACGTTGGAATCATTTTTTGGAGGCGCTTGAGATTGATTTATATAAGTGGTTAGAAAATTTAATAACCGCCTTTATTCTTCTAGCTCTAGAATGTGGGCCAATTTTGGAACGCTTCTAAAAATCAATTTTAAATGCCGTCCCAAAAACATGCTACATCTAAAAAAATATGTATTTTAGAAATTGACGCCAATTTTGGAGACCGAAATGAAACAAATATCTAAGTTAATTGTTAGTGATCAAATATTTTCTATGGTTTATCCGAAAGTTGAAACAAATACTTTGCCAAATGTTAACTTAAATTAATCTATAATGTTTCATAAGACTCGCGTCAACCAAAAAATAAAACTATATCAAATAACAAAACGGAGTGCACCATTGCAAAGAGCTCAGTAGAGACGATCAAAATTGATATATTATTTACTATATTTGGAGCTCCGAATAAAAAGATATCAATTTCGTAAATTAGAAATGAGTGTTGATGTCATCGCTGATGTCATCATCGCTACAAAGGTCCATGCAAAACCGCCATGCAAGCCATGCAAAACCGGGCTGGACCTGGGGTGAACGGGTTCGCAAGTTGGAGGAGCTAAATGGTTGGTTTCTAAGTCCATGGACCTATTTGACACAAAGAATGCAAGTTCAGATGTCCACGGTGCATTTCACTCTTTTTTTCGCTTTTTGTGTTGCTTGCTGATCATAGTTGCTCATCTTATGTAATCACCATGTCAATTGTATTTTATTCGCTTATTTAAGACTCATGGAGACTCCAGGAGATGCTTCTATACTGTGTACATCATCAAACAAGACCAACCTCGATCACCTTGATGACCACGCACGCCGGCGACAGAACCCTCCACGCCACGCGGCGGGACGACCACGCACAAATGGATGGGTGACGACCACGCGACGCCGTGGTGACACGCTTTGCCTCGCTTCCTCGAGGTGACGACCATGCACAACGGCGGCGGGCGGAACCCTTCACGCGTGCGACGAATAGCAAGATCGCACACGGGCCACCTGAAGGAGATCGGAGCCACGCTGAGAGTTGGGTTGGGAATGATGTGTCCCAATTTTTACAATTTTACCAAGTTAAGTGGCAAACTGTTGGAGGGAGCCTATTTTTTCACTTGGTACATATTTTAGCAAGTTGCCAAATCACAATATTTGGCAAGTCAATTTTAACAAACTGTTGGAGTTACTCTTACCTCCCATCTGAGGTTTAGTAAAACTCAAAATGGTGCCTATCACCTTATACACAAAATAAAGAAAGTGACGTACTACTCCCTCCGTTCTAGAACCATACCGTTGACACAAAAATCGACTCTCGCTGCGCACACACCGACAAGCCTAATAGCCGGCTTTACTCGACCGCCTCGAAAGTGTCTTGATCCGAGGTGTGCCAGCTTAATTTGACCTCGCAATTGACAAGGAGGTAAACGTGAGATCTCGAACATGCCCGTGAGACCAAGACAGCTCCGTATGTATGGCTCTAAGACCAGCTTGTATCGACATATAGCTATGAGAGCTATCTGTTAGCATATAATGAATGCATTCGGTAAGCATGTATGAAGATGTGATGTAATAACATTTGCCGAATGATCATAGAAGACATGTTTGAACAAGTAAAGTTGATCATCAAGATATGATATCATAAAGCTCTATTGCATAGATCGAATTAATTGACAACATGGAAGCATAAGGTGTAACTCATAAATATAAACCCAATCTAAATGACGATGCATAGGTTTCATCCAACTAGTCCCGCCGCGACGCCTAGCCTTCCTAAACCCGTCAAGCTTAAACCCTTGCAAGCTAATCCACCGCATGATACCACTTGCTACAGATCTAAACCACTTACCACAACTAGATCAATCCACCGCATGATACAATCTAACCATGATAAGCTAAAAGCACGCATACATCTAAATAGATTTATAAATACTTATTACTCGTTGAAGCGTGTATGCATAGACAAGTAAAGTACACATGCAAGCCTAATCTAGAGTAAAGCCAGGGATCTATTCCTATTAGTCCGCCGCACGACTAACCATCCTAAACCCTTTTGTCCTAACAAAGAATCCACCGCATGATACACCGCAACAAGCTAATCCACCGCATGATACGGCTTGCCGACTAGACTCTAACGATAGGTAGACTCACACATGCAAGATACAAGTAGATGATAATCAGATTCGCAAGCTTGCCGAATCGTGGTCCATGAAGAAGGAACTCACACACAAAACCTTAGCCCGCCACACGACTCATGACTAAACGTGTACGAACCCACAACATGTAACAACTTAGATTGATCTAAGCTCGCTACGATGAACAAATAGATCTAGTGACACGATAAGATGAATATTGAAAACATTGATGACATCTAGATCTAACAAAAGATAAAGCCGAACCGTATCAATCTAAATTGGGCAAAAGTGTGTGCAATCATAATAAAATAATAAACAAGAAGAAGCATGCACCACTTGGTAACTTAATGAATTCACTTGATTGCCAAATCTAATGAAGCCGATAACTAGCTCCAAGCTAGACCTTAGCCCGGCCGCACGACTCATGATCTAACAAAGAACCCTCTTGCTCCATAGCCTAAATCCGCCGCACGATACTAAGCATGGTAACAAGACTACTTGCAACATAATCTAAATCCGCCGCACGATACTAGACATGGTACAAGGTTGCCGATACTTTCACGAGGTCGACGGGTCGATGTATCCCCTCGCAGTAGATCGACGACACGACCGACTCGGCGGGTGGCACCGCGTGGCACGGAGCCGGGTTTGTTGTATTTGATTTGGTAGATTTCTTTACGCTTGCCGGGGTCTCATATTTATACCATGGGCTTGACGAGTCCTAACTAATTACAAATACAAAATAACAAGAATATCTAGCTAAGATACATTGTCCTCCAAGTCTTCTAATCTTGAGACCGCACGTGACGCGAGCACTCCCCCTGATATCCTCCTTCGCAGCCTCTTATGCTTGCCGAATCACTACGCGCCCGATCCTTCCTTGGACTCGCACCATCTTAGCCGAATAGCAAATAAGCTTCCTCGAACGCTACAAAGACCACAAAGCGCCGCATCGCTAGCCGAATGACCTCTTTACCGAATCATATGCCGCCCACTCGTCATTCAAAGCTTTACCAAATTTTGGTGTTAACATATGCCTCCTCAATTTTGGAGTAAAAGATGTCCTTTTGTTCAAATTGACCACGACCGCTAAAACTTGGGCCAAGCCTTTATCGGGCTAAAATTAACAAAGCCCATTTGAACCGCGGGCTTCGAAATTTCCTCGTGACACTGTTCAACCCTTTAGTTGCTTCTTGGAACTTGCACCACCGAAATCTCCACCTATGTGAATCGGTAAGCTAGTCGCTTCCGCTTCTCAAGATAAGCACCGAATAGATTTTTTGCTTCCTCATAGCCACTTTAAATCGCTTTCTTGGCCTTCTTTCAGATATAAATACAGTATACCCTCAACACAAGAGCAGCCATTCAGATCTCATCTTCCACCGCTCTCCGCTTTCCTCCAAGCATCAAATGGCAGATTTAAACAACAAACGCCCGGCCGAACCGGCAGATCTCCGCCTCCGAAGAGGCTTGCAAAGAGAGTAAGTGTATCTCAATCTAACTTTCAAATCATATTTCACAAGATCTAACTCCCTTTCTCTTTGAAAAATCCCCAGCTCGCGACGACGAGAACGCCGAGCCCGCCGCCGCTTGGAGGCATCGCAAGAAGCGCCAGGCGTAAAAAGGAGGCGATCGTGCAACCCTCCGATCGCCGGATGAAGCGTATTAATCGCCATTGATCGGATCAACAGCCCAAGACCTCTATGTGGAGAATAGCAACCGTAAGTCCTCGTTTATTGCATCTGATCAATTTTTCCTGTAACTTTGCCCCCCTGCAATGATCTTCTTCATCTGTTTTCACATCTTTTAGGCATAGCAAGGAAATTTGGGCGCTCGATCATTGCCACCCGTGGGCTAATCACGGAACTTGAAGAAAATAGCTCCCGCCAGTTTCGAACACGCCTAAGATTCGTGAGGCTTACGCACATTCAAAGGCCATCTACGACAAAGATCGTAGATTAGGAAAATATAACTATGATGTAAAAGCCCCTATTTCTATCAATAAAGAATTGAATCTTTGCCTTCCTTTCCATGATCTCACTTGTGTAATCTTTCTTTGTGAATAACAACTGTGTTTGAACAAATTTTACCGAATCGCCCTTCATAACACCATCCGAGTAGGTATAGCCGAACAAGTCTTAAGAATCGCTTTTTAAAAGATTATCCGCCATTTATCAACCCAACTCTTTTCAAGACTTATGTTGTGGTCTGCCATCTTTAAAACTTCTTCCCTACTTCGCCTCCAATCTTCCAATTTTCTTTTGCTACCGAATCGAGAAAACCCCTAACTCCGATATGTATCCATAGTAAGTAGTAGTAACGATTGTAGCAATCATCTTAAAGTGGAAGGAAACTAAATTTAAGAACACCACATCCATTTTTCTTGAGAGATCATTTTGTGTCTAGGATGAATCAAACAATGAAAACCCCTCTCCATCTCGATTGCTTGTTCTCGAACTCTTAACTCTCCCCGCCAGATACTGCTCACCAAACAAATCAATCAGACAAACTTTGCCAAACAGCTGTCGTCATTGTAGCCAAATCCTTAAATAATATTAAAATTCAGCTTCGAGACAACTCATGAGCACTGTTCATTTGTCGCATTGAATGCATTTCCACTTTTCCTTCTCCCAATAAACCAACCAAGGGTAAAAATGTCAGTCCGAGGGAAGGTGAAACGGGCAATGCTGGCTTCTTTAATAAGCAACCTCGGCCAATCAACTCGCCTTCCACAAAGTGCCTGGCCTTATATGTCCAAACTCAGTCGAGATTAAGACTGCAAATCCAATTTCTTTCCCTTTCACCAAGCGCCATCTACTAGTACCAGCAGTTCCAATGGCAGACAAAGGAAAAGAAGTCGCTGAGGAATCGTCAGTTCAGGGTCCTCCACCACCTGCTCCATACTCACTTGGGTAAGATTTGATTTCCCGCAGATTTAATCACCTCTTGTCTTGATGTACTCTAATCCTTCTGCCTTTTAGCTCGCCAATGCTTCCAGACTTCTTATTTGGTACTAGGCGCATTCCGATCCCCATCCCATTAGACTCTTCTCGATGAGGATTCTCCTCATGGACGAGAGACTCTTCGCAAGCAAAATCGCGTGAAGAGAAACGTCGTCGCAGGGAGCTTCAAGCAGATCTGGAAGTGACAGGTTCTTACATTGCTGCAGAACGTGAGCGCCGTATGTCTCTGGAGGTCCACATTGGTGGTGAGTCAACTTTTAACCTGTCCATATGTTGCTGTCCTGGTGAACTGATTGCCTTTCATTGCATTCTTCCGTAACTTTCCGAAGGCCACAACCGCCTTCGTGGAAGCAAGATCAGCTTGGTGCGGGCACTCGATGCCGGGTGAACCCACCAAAGGCCTCGCGATCCGTGAGATCGCCGACAAGATCAAGGAAGCCATGAAGAAGAAGTGAAGAACTCGCAATCGATGATGATGCTGAATAGTACCTAGGTTAGAACCAAGTAGGAATCTTTTGTGATGTATTCGCAACGCTTTTGTAATGCACTCTCAAAACCCTTGAGTAAAGACTCCTTTGGCTCTATATTGATGTTTTTTATATTTTTTGCACTAAAGGCTTACATAACATGTTTATGCCGGCTATCCTCCAATCCCTCATGGAGTATTTTTTCTACTAAAGGCGATGACTTATTCATCGGCTATCTTCATGAATAGGATAAATCCTTTGCTTAATGTACTCGAATTCTACATGTCGGCCAATCATGCTTGCAATAATTGATCCCCTAAGGCCGACACGAAAATCTTTCTTTTGATCTTAAAATTACTATAAGAGCCGACTATCTCGACGCAATGTTGATCTTTGTAACGAGTACCGATAGGACCTTCTTCCCATTCTCTTCCTCGAAAAGCATTCCATGCCTTCATACTCCCGTAACGATGGCTCAAGAGCGCAAACGCCACCGAATCGCCGCCTTGCACTATCTCAACGCTATCACCGCTCCATTGATGAGGACTTGATGCATGGTGGATGGAACGCAACAGCTAGCATGGATCCAATCCCTTCCGAGAAGTAAGTCAGAGGATCCCTTTACCGCCGACCACAAAGAATGTAGTGATCAAAGTCTTTGAGCCGATCATCAACTCAACGTGAACGGCTCCATGGGTATCCGGCGATTGCCAAAGAAAGTCTCGAGCACAAATGTCTCGCCTTTAGCAAATCCTCCTTGGTCATGACCAGCCTTTCCGAAAGTTGTGTATGGCATGATGTTGATTGCAGCCCCCATCGATGAACATATGAGTCGAGGTTTTCCATTAACGAATCCCTTCGTAAAGAGGCTTCGTGATGGTTGTGCTTCCTAGGCCTCATCCAAACACCGCTTGTCTTGAAAGAGCCAACCGTCCTACGAGATCAATCATTTCTTTGTTATCAAAATCAGAGTAGGCCTCTTCATCCGAGTAAGCATCTTCTTCCTCCGATCCACAAAGAGCTTGTTCTCGTAGGGGCCGCAAACTCTATCGGGATGTAAAAGACCATGCTAACATCCGCCGAGCGCCCACTTGCCGAACACTCCTCCGCCGAATGACCGGCTTCTGAGTTTTCTTCTTTGGGCCCATACCCGCTTATGCTTGGTCATTGCTTCCTTAAGCTCCCCTCGCTCCCGAGGCGTTGACTCTTCTCTTCCGACTTTTCCTCGCACTGAGGGGCACCACCGTCCCTTTTGCCACACATATTCCCGAGGAGAGTCCGTGATCATCTTCGTAATCCTCAACATCAGCCCATGCTTGATCGGGCAATTCTCTTACTAGCGTGAGGTTTGCCGTTTTCAATTTTAGGCACCGATCATCCTCTAGGAAACGTGCCCCCAGCCTTTCTTGATGGGATGGCGGTTGACTCGTGCCTCGTCTATACCCGTGGTATTGCTCACGCATTCGTAAGCAATTATTCCTAGCAGCAAACTTCATGCCTTCATTCCAACAATGTCTAAAGAAAGGACAAATCCCAATGAGACTCCTCTCGTTCTCTCATGTATTCCCCCGCCTCCGTGGGTACATCTCCTCCTCGTCATCTCTCGCTGTTCTTTGCAAGTCGTTGATCCTTACGGTATTACTTTTCTTGCCGTCTTTGCCATTTGTTCAGCCAGATACGAGATGTCACCCTTGGTTTGGAGGTTTTCTCCTTTCTCCTGCTCGCTATTTGGGAACCGAACACGACGCTCTTGGAGCTCCACATCAGTCACTTGCCGACTAGGGTCAATCGAACCGCTTTGCTTTGCCCTATCGTAAGTCAAGACTTTCATTGGGCCCTTGCCCTTAGGATCACCGCGTAAAACCATGTATGTATCAAAGGTAATAACCATGCTCGCCGGAAGGGCCTTTGTCCACCTTCATGTTGTTGTTGAACTTTAGGAGACCCCGTATAGCCCTTCAATCTGGCCGCCTCAAGATTCTATTTATTATTTCGCGCCGTTGATGTTATGAGTATTTGTATCATGAAGGCCACAAGATTTCCCGCCTTGACCCAATCGACGCTGTGCATAGAATGATTCTCCGCGCTTTAATACGCCCTTCCTAACCAAGAACTCAAAGAGCTTGTCGATTTGGAGACGCCGGGTCATATGCCCCTTGAGTGTCTTCATCCAAATACCGTTAACCTCGATGTGCTCCTTGCCCCAAGCGAATTCGGGCAAATGCTACATCCTCTTGGCCGCAATCCTCATCTTCTCCTCCCTCCAGAAAGTGTTGATATGCCTCATAAGACACATTGCCCCCTTTCTGAAAACGGGTATCCCACTTGATGCTCTGGAACTGATTGGCCACGAGTGACAAGCGCCTTGAGAGCTGTCCAAGGTCTTCAAACTCCATGCCGGCTAGCTTTTCCCCTCGATGGTCGGATGCATACCACGATAGCTACAAAATGCAACCGATGGTCCGACAAATTCGAGAGTAGCAGAATTCTTTGTTTCCCCGAACCCGCAAGAACTCTTGAGGTGTTTCATTGTATTTCGTGTCAACCCCATCAGGTCAACGAGCTCTTTCTCATTGGAACCATCAAGAAGTATGAATGGAATTTGTTCTCCAGCTTGAGACCATGTTCTAATAGAATTGGCCGGTAACGCGGCAAATCATGAGAAAGCCGCCCCCCGTAAGGGATGATGGGAAGTAGCTTAATCCTCCACGCTTCATCATTAGCAAGCTCTCCGAGCTGGATCAAGTACCGACTGATGTGTTCGGTAGTGGAGGTGTCATCTTGTCCAGAGAACTTGGTTAGGTCACTTGGAGGCTTCAATCCGAAGGAAGCACCACTGCTGTACCAATCAGATATGGTGACCGATACACATAGGGCCGATTCTGGGCTTAATCCCAAATTGGTGTTGCATCATATCGCCATCCTCGCTAAGAGTATATCCACATTTGAATCCCGAGGTCCATGAAATCGCCCCCGACCGGCCAACGGGTTTATACCTGTGGATTCGCATAGCATGAATAGTGGAGTAATCGGCAACTCGCGCAAACTGTGGCCAAAGGGATTTCTCTCAGAACCCACTAGCCATTGGAGCTATTGAGTAAGTATTGTATGCCGGAGGATTCCTGTGTGCACCGAACGCCGCCTCTCCATGCCTTGGCTCGATTCCCTTGGCTTCTCCGGTGTCTTGTTCTCCCCTCCAAATTTCTTGATTTGTAGCTCCTTTCTTTGGTGGTGGCTTTGGCACATGTAAGTATGTTGGCCCCGAAAGCTCACCAAGTTGCTCTTCAAAGTGCCTATCAAATTCGGGTCCAAAGTCGCCCCTCATGATATGACAAAAGTATTGAAGAACACCGAAGTTGTGATTAGTCATTGCTCTCCCAACAAAGATTTGCAATGATCTCTTCCATTCGTGGATTTCTTCAAAGCTTGGTTCCTCATCTTCCTTTTTCGCGCCTTCCTCTCAGACGAATTTGCCGAGCGTATTCCTTGTCACCGTGCATCACTATCGTTGGAAGATCTCGTCTTCCGGAAGATTGCACCACTCTTGTTCTTGGAGAAGCATGACATGCACTTTTGTGTGAAAACTTCGCACATGTCTTCTCACCATGGTCTCTGTGTCAATTGGCAAGTCATGTACCCGAGAGGGATGACGCTGTTCTTGTCGACTTGATCGTGCATCTTGTCTTGACCTTGAGTTGCACCGGGCGTGCCAAAAAGTGTGTTGACACAAAATCGACCTCGCCAAGCACACACCGACAAGCCGAATAGCCGGGCTTTACTCGACTACCCGAAAGTGTCTTGATCCGAGGCGTGCCGCCAATTTGACCTCGCAATTGATAAGGAGGTAACGTGAGATCCGAACATGCCCGTGAGACCAAGACAGCTTCGTATGTATGGCTCTAAGGTTACTTGTATCGACATATAGCTATGAGAGCTATCTCGTCAAGATATAATGAATGCATTCGTAAGCATGTATGAAGATGTGATGTAATAACATTTGTCGAATGATCATAGAAGACATGTTTGAACAAGTAAAGTCGATCATCAAGATATGATATCATAAAGCTCTATTGCATAGATCGAATTAATTGACAACATGGAAGCATAAGAAGGTAACTCATAAATATAAACCCAATCTAAATGACGCATGCATAGGTTTCATCCAACTAGTCTGCCGCACGTCTAGCCTTCCTAAACCCGTCAAGCTTAAACCCTTGCAAGCTAATCCACCGCATGATACCACTTGCTACAGATCTAAACCACTTACCACAACTAGATCAATCCACCGCATGATACAATCTAACCATGATAAGCTAAAAGCACGCATACATCTAAATAGATTTATAAATACTTATTACTCGTTGAAGCATGTATGCATAGACAAGTGTTGACACCTGTTATAGCATAATATTATAAGTCAATTAACATGAAATAAGGGCTCAAGTTAAAGACCAAACATAAGTCTAGGGGTCTAACTAACATAATTCCATGAGTTTTGGTATTCTGTGACTTTTCAGGGACTTGATAGATAAATGCCGAGAAGAATGGAGAAAGTTCCGGAATATAGAAGACATATGATGATAAGACTTGACTGTGAAGTAACTCAACCCGAAAAGTGGACTAAAACATTCTAGAAGATACCGAGGACACCGTAAAAGACGGAAGCCGAGGTGGCATGCCACCGGGCGGCGCCAAGCCAGTTATTCAGGCCGGCCGCCGTGGGCCACCCCCGCCAACCCTCTCCTTTCTAGGTCGGTTTACTACCGACTTTGAGGTTGTATCTACACCGCTTGTTGAAGGTCGGTTTGATCCAAGGGTTCACGCTCATCGCCAAGTACTATATAAGAAGACCAAATGACCCTGTGGCCGATAACAATCTCATTATCATATTCATTATCAACTCATACCCATCAAGTCCAGCCAAGTCTAGACCTAACACTATGTAAAAAAAAGGCCTCTACAGTCGCGCGTTGAGGTCTTCTATAGTCGCGCGCCCGCCCATTAGGGTCTCTAAATGTCCGACTTTTACGCATCAAAACCTTACCGAGGGTCTCAGAACACACTTTATCACGACGGTTTTCTCATGGGTCCGTGACCTCATTTTTTGCTCGATCGTAGTGAACAAGACCTACAAACAAGTTTTCCTATGAAGCGATCGTGCTTTCGTAACGTTATTACATTACGCAAAGATGAATAAAGCGATCAGATCCTTCCAAAGTTACCGACACACGGGCCCAATGTGTGACCAGGACGACTTCGCATGTACGCACCTCGTGGTCAAAGGGCGCCTCAGAACGGGCCACATGTCGACGGTCGCCGCACCGCGCCCAGAATCGTTAGGAATCTTCCGTACACGCTGGCAAAGTAAAAGTGTTCGTGGACGCTTTCCTTAATACGCATTATTCAAATGCAACCGCCTCGCATCGCTCGCCACCCATACGCACGCCGCCACACGCTGCCTCGCGGGTTTGTACTACTTACGCACACGCCTTCTCGCTTTATCCGCCTCGTGAACGTGGATTCGCTTATCGACACCGCTCTTGTACCCGATCGTTTTTCTTATGTTTACGACGCTTAGCACCTAAAATCGACCGTACTGCGGCGGACACTACGTACGCTACAACGACCCATCGATCGTAACTCTTGAAAATTAAAGACGTGCACTTGCTACAGGTGTGTCCGCAACGAGGTTGACGCTTTCGCACGCTTTAATTTTCGAGCGCGACGTAAAAATCTCGCTAAAACAACCGACGCGCAAGACGGGGCGCGAGACAGTTCAGAATTATCCTGAGGCTTGAGACGCCTCTTAGACAGCTTGACGCTGCCTCAGGTCAATGATGACGCTACGCATACCTGCATGTTTTAGAATCGCCCGACACCACAAAGATTGATATTATTAATACGTATATATAATACATATACATAGGTCCAAGACAAACAAATGGCCGACGCCAAAGCAAGATTAAAAATTCAAGTGTATCGATTGTTCTTCACACGCACCCGCTTGTTCAGTGGCACACCACGCATTGTTCACAACACAAATAACACAGCTTCACATGCATGTATCCACCTCGGCCGTGATGCGGAAGGGAAACGTAAGCAACTCACTCGGTTTATGAATCGAAATAGTCGCCGCACGGTCCGATGACATGTTCCATAAGAAACTTGGCGATCTTCTCTAATATCACCCAAATTGAACGGTTCAATCGCTCAAGTCAAAATCCTAATACAAAGAAAAGGTAGCCATAAGTGTTTGTTGTACACATGGTCTTTATCGCCAAACAAAGATAGGCACAAGATGGAGCCGCACTTCGAAGTTACCTCGTGACGATCCAAATGAGCTTGATTCATCGCAACCATCAAGTGGTGCGCCGTAGAACCCACATGTCTTGTTATCGTTGCGCCCCAAGCATCGCAAACATATGAAACACAAAGTTATTCGCTGAATGGAAACCCAAGTGGCAAGTGCACAACTTCGTGAGAAGCACAACAATTACTTTTGCATACTTGGCGGAACCACAAACTTTTAAGGCCCTTGTCCCCTTCGGATTGAAAACATGCTCAACAAGGCTACACATGAGTAAAATGTAAAAAGGTCACATTCTTTTCTATTTTTAGTAACATAATTAAGAAAAAAATGCATGGGTCGATGTAGGTTAGGAAACACTCACCGTTGTATTAAAGTTTTCAACGGAGCGTTTTCGCCTTTGCGCGGGCGCAGAGTCAACGAAATAGACTTTCCTCCACTTGATAGCTATGACAACAAAGAATCCAAAGGTTGTTGGCTCGATTATGCGCAAAACATGACAAAGTCCTTGTCATGATGCTTCCGTAGGCCAAATTCTAGATATGTACGGCCCTTTGCCGAGGAGCCCATCATCCTTCAAATTCTTCAAGGTCAATGGCTCAGATCAAGAAAGCCAACCGACAAAGACGAGGCCCTCACTTCTGAAAGCAGCATCTAGGAATAGAGAAGCATGCAAAGCAAATTTAGTAAGCAATAGATGAAAGAGGCATCCCGAATGAGTCCACAATAAAAGAAATTGTACTCACAAAGGTCATGCAAAATGGGGATGGCCACATCCAATCCATCCAAAGGTCATGAGGTCAAACAGTCGCCGAAAACCCACATTGATCTTAGCCTCTTCGTCTCGTGTCACGCCAAAAGGCCGCTTCCCGGCGATGTAGTAAACGCCACCATGTTTGGACCGCCGCTTGCATGCACCACCCATGAAGAGCAAAGACAACAAGGCCCTACCGCATTTCAAGTCGTTTCGCGCGTGAGCATTGGAGATCCATGCTTGTACTTAGGGTTGGCCGCTCGCGCACCGGCGGGCACTCGAATTGCTTCGGTCATAAGGGATGACCCCTTCGGGGAACGTATGCCGCCACCGTTGGATGCTCTATGCCTCTTGCCCGAAACATGCTTGTTTGGAAATGTACCGCCGCTTGCTTCGCTTTAGCCGCCGACTCGAGAGGCACTCGACATTCTTGTCATGCGAGCCACTCCCCGCTCTCTTCTCGCCCCTTGCAGTCCTGAGGCACTCTCATCATTCATGCCTTGAGAGCCGCTAGCATTGTTAGCCGATGCACTCGCAAGGCAATTTGAACGCCATTGGCATGAGTGTGAGTCGCCGCGATTCGATCCATTGCACCCCGAGAGGCACTCGATCACCATTGGCATGCAAGCTAGTCATCTCATTCCCACCCATTGCACTCGAGTCCGAGAGGGACTCGGTCATTGCCGCCATCCCCATTTAATAACCCGGTATGTGCCATATGGTCCTTTAGACCGACTAATACCCCCGAGACGTAAGGCGAGGAGGTTTTGTTTGCCGCAAACAATTTGGTGCGTAACAAGACGGCCGTTGGGGTGTTACAAATATAAGGTCTCGCCTCCCACCGGATCCTCTTAAAAATAGCCCGCCAAGAGTCTTAATTTCACCTGTACGGATCCAAAGAGTGTAGCATCAAAACCAGGATTTACATGTTCAATCATTACAACAAAGATGTCCCGCCAAGATTGGTTGACCCTCAAGTAGCTCGGGGTGATTCGGTGTACCTTTCCCTAGCTACCTCAACCCGATAACCTCCGCCTTACTTACAAGGGTACATCGTTCTAGAATGGAAACCTCGGTGCAAAGATCCTCGTTGGGTATCCGGATTGGCCGAGGCGCACCGCTTCTTCCACCACCTCAAATACGCTAGGGTGTTGCCAAAGGGGAACCTTGTGCTTGTGCTTCTTGCAACGCCACCACCGACCTTAGAGCTCATCCAATCTAGCCAAAATCTCTTCTCTCTAACCCTGCGCGGCCGCCGCAGCTTGAGACTTCCTCTTTCGTACATGTCCCTCGCAGCCCGCCAATTCCTCCAACCACACGAACTAGACACCCCACGCACACGCCCGTCCTCCTGCTTCCGGGGTGCCCAGACCCCCGTGAGCGTGATCTCTTTCCCTTACACCCGTGTCCTCGAAGAAGCATGGGCTGCCTCAAATCTGCTCACCTAAAGCCCGAGCCGCTTCATCGCTCCAAACAATTTGAGCCCTATCACCTAACAATTCTGTGTGGTCGCCCCACGCAAAAAAGCCGTAGCGCGGTCCTTAGGATATTCGGCCCCAAGCATTCTCGATTCCTTTGTCGACTAAGTCCCCGTCCCCTCCTTCACCCACCTTCGCACATTGCTTCATAACCTCCCCGCTCCCCAGTGCAAAGGGTTATACCGGGTTCCTCCGCCTAAGCTCCTTGTATCTCGACTTTTTGCCGCTGCCTCTTCGCTTCGATTCGCTTGAACAAAAGTCGTCCAATCCTCCTCGGGGATGTATGGGTGCTTCACCGTGGCATCCCTCCCCTTGTTGATGTAATTGTGCACTAGATCGCTTTTGTGGGTCCTAAAACTTTTTCCTACCACCGCCACACAACCTTTTTAAATGCTTTGTCCTTTGAGCTCAATGGACACTCCAACTCCAATGAATTCTCGGACACACCCTCAAATAATTCTTTCTTGACTTGAGGACTTAAGGAATAGACGAACCTCGTGAGCAAGGGGACCCTTTGTCTAGCAATCGACCAAAGAAGTTTCCTCATTCTTAGCTTGCCCTCCTTAGTAGTGGGAATCCCGGGTCCGAAGTGAGCTCACCACAACTATCTTATTCTTCCTCGCCACTTTGTGATGGTCCTAACCCTCCTCCTTTCGCACCGACCGCCGGATGATCGCCCTCTCGCAGCACAAACTCCTGAATTCAGCCAGAAGGCCATCGACTTGCCGAACAAGCCGCCAACTCGCAGCATAAGAGCGTGCACATGTCCGCCGTGTTCGTGGAAGGCCGCGGCATCGCCGCCGACTTGCCGGAACAAGCCGCCAACTCGGCATGAACTTCGCCGGGTATGTGCACGCTTGCGCTTGCAGCGGAACGCCGCCCGATGATGACCATGCCCGAGAGGTGTTGCGCGAGGTGGAGCGCGACACGGCGGCGACGATGGCTCCCTCGGAGGACCGAGAACTGTGCAATGCTCCGCAGACAGCAAAGGGTCGCCTTGCACGATGACCTAGTGGTGCCCCATGCGGTGAGGCCGCATCTTCCTCCTTCCGCCAAACCAAATACCGCCGGACGGGCATCGCAGTGTATGGGCAGAACGTGTGGCGCCATGAACTTGTGGGTGGAGGAGCGTGGCGGCAAGACTCCTGCATCGCAAAGAAGGAGTGTAGGATCCGCGACGAGTGTAGGAGGTTGTTTGTGCAAGCACAAAGCTGTGGTGGTGGGTATGAGTAGCGAGTGGACTCGCATGAATCTATGTATATGTTGATGATGATGACAATGCACCCATGCATTGCATTATGTGATCTATCTTACTTTTGGTGCATGATGGATGATTATGTGGTAATTCGTGTTATATTCGTTCATGTTTGCGATGACCGCCGCCCGCGACCATGCCATGGCCGCCGCGAGCACCCTGCGCTGCTAGCTAGCTAGCCGCCTCCCGCTCGAACTCTCTCCCTTCTTTCTTACCTTGCCACCTCGAGGCTCGCCGGCTTGAAGGTTATGCCTCGTGCCGCTGACGGCGCCTTGAAGGCCGCCGTGTCCGCCGGTTCACGCCGCCGTTCAATCGCTCTCCACGGCGGCAACCCCTCTTGGACCCGCCCCTAGATCGCCCGAAGTCTTCAAAAAGCGCCTACACCGCCATTTAACCTCCCGGGCCATTTAACCTCCGCCGGCCGGAGTGTCGCCCCCCGCCCGCCGCCGTGCCCGCCCCGCCACCGTCGGGGCCAAACTCGATACCGCCTAAACCCGCTCATCCGATAGCAAAGATAGGAACGCTTGGTTCTCTAGGGATCACGGTGGTGGTCCTCCCGCCGCTAGAGGCCTCATCTCCTAAGTGACATCCGTGCACGCCGGTGTGCCGCCATGTCGGAGACCTCTAGGGCTCAAGAACCCTAATTTTTCTTTTTTTTTTTTATTATAATCTATGGTTACAACTTGTAACTGGTCTTTCTCCCTCATCGTAACTCCAAATGTGATGATTTTTCTTTCTACGATTTTGTAAAATAATGATGTGTCAAGCTACTGTATTCTTACTGCTACTACTTTTGTCACGTTTGGTGGATAACATTTGAAATTTGAATTTCAAAAATTACAACTTTACGTAACATTTTTGAGCATCTAATGATTTCAAAGATAAGAAGTCATGAACATAAAAGTTGAAGAATAATTCTTAAGTCGCACATCTTTTATATTGGTTATTTCTTCATCCCCAAAAACATTATTCACAAGATTTACACATGTCTCGTAGAGTTGACAAACCTTGTAGAGAGATTTCTAAGATTTGTGAACAATGTCACTAGCACTATGTCGGATGGGGAAACAACCAAAATAAGAATTGTAGATCTTGCTAAGTTATGAAACACTCTAATTTAAAACTTTTGATTTGTATTATCTTGTAAAGGAAAACTAGGTCTCAATTTCAAAAAAAAAATGAAAATTGAAATTTAAATATTTTTAGTGACCTCGGATAGACAAGAAACCACGATATAATGATTGTAGTTCTCAAATATCCATGAAACTTTGTAGTTTACAACTTTTTGATTTGAGATCATATGCATGATGTATAGCGCATGATGTAGCTCATGATCTCGATTGAACAAGCTTAATTTGATTTTGATCATATGCATGGTGAAAGTTGAAAAGATCCAAATTGAGTATGCATGAAAACCGAGATATTTTATTAGTTATAACCCTACATTGTGTTATATTTTTCCAAATTTATGATGTTTGGATGTTTGATTTCGGTTGAAATGATTAGGGAACAGAGTGCCGGAAAAATACAACTCTCGTGATAGTAAGTTTTACGCATACCCGCCGGGAAAACGCTTTGGCCGGTGTTAGCCGGTCGGTGTGCATTTGTTGTGAGTGAAAAAAAAAGTAATGCCGGTGTCGGGCGGGCAAATCCCGATAGATTCCCTCGACCTGCTTACGAGAATTATACGTAAAAAAGAGCCGCGACCGGTTCCAAACCTCCAACCCGATCTGTGGGCGTGGGTACGGAGCATCCGACTAGGCCACGCCGGACAAGCAAAGGGAACAAGTATGCGACGGGGGCAAGGGACCACCAATGGTGGGCCCCATGATTTCAACTACCTACAAAATGTTATACTCCAAACCAAAAGCGAAATTAAATTTTGATTACACCATTGAATTTGAATAAATCCTTCAAAAAAAGATCTCACATGGATATATTTAGATAAAATTATAAGTGGACCCCACCGATGGTAGTTGATATAGTAGAGTAGAGATATATCGGCACTCATATGTTCCTTTATTTACTTGGAACAATTGTGCAACCGCCTTTTTCGAGTCTAATTGCTCGCTTGCCCCTATTTGGGGCATTTGGCGAATTGAAAAACCAAAAACAAGGGGCAAACGAGTAAAGTTTAAAAAAAAACAGGGGCAAACGGGCAATTAGACTCTCGAATAGGGAACCTCTATACATCCCGGTGTGGTAAGATTCTCTCCTTTACAAAGACTTTCTCCCGCACCCATCTCTTCTATATCTCTATACCAATAATTGCTAGGTCCACTTATAATTTTATCTAAATATATTCATGTGTGATCCTCGCTTTTGAAGGATTTATTGAAACAAATTTAATTTGGATTTTTGGTTTGTGAGTTATAACATTTTTAAGTTTGGTTCATGGGACTAGGGACTAGAGATTAGTCCCTAGTCTCTCCCAAGAGTCTTTTGAAATTGGGACTAATTGGGACTAAAAATTAGTCCCTACTAGTCCTCATGTTAGGTAATTTTAGGACTTAAATGAGACTAAAAATTACAAGATTTAAAATCATGGAGCCCATCGGCCGGGCGCCTCTCAACCTTTTCCCTCCTCACTCACGCATGCGCCGCTAGGGACCAGGCCACGGCCCACGCCTCGACATGAGTGCGATAGATGTTGTGAGAGAAAAAGCACTTTCGCGGAAACCACCAAATTTAACAAGCCGGGGCCGGAACGGCGCTGCGCACGCGGCCCTATTCTAGAACGAGGTGCGAGAATACGCAGAGGATTCGCATGCAAGGGTGTGGTGTGGCGGAGCGGGCGGCCGAGGAGCTTGCGCCGCTGCCGCTGGCGCCGTGGAGGAGCCGGCGTGTGACATTGTTCACAAGATTTACACTTTTTTTTTAAGGAGTTCACATTCACAAGATTTACACTATTATTTTTGTCCGTATTTGTCGAATCCCGCTTTTCACGTTAGTAGATACAGGGGTTTTCCGTCCGCTTCCGAAGCAGCCCGCTTTCCACCCGAAATTGACCCGTATTTAATCCGCTTTTCAAGACGTTTTAATCTCCATAAGTTAGTAGTATGTCTAAAAATTTATATGTTCAAAAACATTATAATCACCGATTATGCACGTTAACATGCTAACACAAGGCGTACCATTGAATATTGGACTAATAACTTCGTATGTGTACATTATTTTATGACTTTGTCCATGTATACTCGAGAATATTTGATCGCGTTATTCTTTCTACCAACTTCCGTATTGGTTCGCTTTCCGTACTTTACGCATATTCCGATTTTGTTTCAGACCGCATTTTCCGAACTCGATCCCGCCCCGCATAAAATGAGGTTTTTTCGTCCGCTTTTCATCTCAGAGGGCCAACACCGTGTTGCAGGGAGATCGGGCGACCACCGCGAATCGGCGAAGGCGCCGACTCGACAGCCAGGTGTACAAGATGCGGGACCCGTTGGCAATTAAAAAATCATCAAAACCTATTCTTCACTCATCCAAAAGCATACGAAACCTCCCGCCACACCATTTATAGAATAAAAAACGAGTACGGTAGTATTCTCGCCCACTCGTTTTCCAAATTTGTGCCGTTTGGATTGGAAAAAATATACTATAGTATAGTACAACACCGCAAGTACTCATGTGTCAGTATGGAGTGCTAAGTCACGCACTTCGCGGCCGGGAAAAAGGAGTCTCAGATCTCGTAGGGAGTACAAAGAGTACTAGGTCGTAGGCGTCCGTCCGCCGTTTCTCGCCTTCCCGCCGATGCCTCGTCATTCGAGATCGGGCATCCATCACGGTGCAGGTGCGGTCACGGATGCCGCAGCACCGCGCCGCATGCACACGTGGGCCCTATTCTACGTAAGATTCGCATGCAAGGGTGTGGATATGATCAAGACGTGTCACGGTTATAGAGGCGTCGCGTAGGTGTACACCTAGTCACGCTGTCGCAAAGAAAAGGCGCCGCCCTAATTTTTCGATGCGACGGGTCGTGTCGCGACAAGGCCGGAGTGCACCGCCCCGCCCCGCTATGCTCCTTCCGCAAGGCCTTCCCACTCAAGAACTCGATTTTTTTTTTTAATCTGTGGCCAAAACTTGTGACTAGTCTTTCTCCCCCGTAGTAACTCCAAATGTGATGGTTTTTCTTTCTATTTTTTTTTTTAAAAATGTCGTACCCGATATATTGTATTCTTATCGCTATTACTTTTGTCATGTTTTATTGGAAACATTTGAAATTTGAATTTCAAAAATTACCACCACTTCGCATAAATATTTTTGGAGCATCTAATGATTTCAGTGAGAAGAAGTCAAGCACATAAAAGTTGTATAACTTCTTAAGATGTACCCTCCGCTTCGAAATTATAGTTCCTTTGACTTTTTTTTCCCTAAGTTTGACCGGACCATTCTTATTCAAAAAATTTGCACCAAAACAGTCAAATTTAAGTCATTCTTAAATACCATTTGTTAATAAAGCAAGCTATAACAAAATAAGAGATATTTTGCATAAATGTTTGAATAAAACGAGTGGTCAAAGTTGGGGTTGAAAAAGTCAAACAAACTACAATTTGGAACGGATTTAGTACACCTTTTATATATATTGGCCATTTCTTCATCCGACGATGTCGCGGTAACATTGTTCACATGATTTACACATTCTCATATATAGTTGATGAAACTAGGAGAGAGATTTCTAAGATTTGTGACCAATGTCACTAGCACTATGTCGAATGGGGAAACAAACCAAAAATAAGAATTGTAGATCATGCTAAGTTATGAAACTCTCTCGGTTTCAAACTTTTTGTTTTGACATTACTCCATCTTGTAAAGGAAAACTAGGTCTCAATTTAAAAAAATAAAAATTGAAATTTAAATGTTTTAATTGACCAAGGATGCACAAACCACCAATATAATTAACGATTGTCGCTCTCAAATATCCATGAAACTTTTCTAGTTTACGCACATCTTTTTGATTTGGGATTTGAGATCATCTTGTCATGGAAAACAAATGTACTAATAGTTTGAAAACATTTATCTTACTGCACTCGCACTTGGATAGCGTGTCCGCCCATTTCCTTCGCTTCCACCTCGCCGGCCGCCTCACTTTTAAAATCACCACATCTCCCTACATCGGGCTACGCACTGCATTATTGCCGCCACATCCGAGCGCCAGCTGTTTCTTACCTGCCGCCGCCGGTGACATCGACGGGATGGAGGAGGGGCTTCAAGTGGAATCGCCCTTTGGACTTTGCTACTAAGAGCTTCCACAAAAAAACCCGCCGTGCCGCCAAGTCCACGGAGCCATTCCACTTCATGCCCCTCCGATACCCTCCGCCGCTCGCCGTTGCTATCGCCTCGATTCTAGTCTTTCTTTGGCAAGTCGGCCGCTTGTAGTCTACATCCACTCTTGGAACGCCGGTGATTGGGTGGCCTACGATGTGCCGCGGCCGACTCCGCGTCCCAACCCACACGGACGCCGCCGCCGTCGGCACACCACAAAGCTACCCGATCACGGAAGTTCGGGAGAGTGTAGCCCTCTCGAATGTTGAACGGGAAAGTGTAGATTCGCCCCCGCTTGACGGTCTACTTGATTGTGTCGCTTCCGGTCATCTTTTAGCAATCACGCCGACGTCGCCGCCGGGTCGTGGCATGAAACCGCCAAATATGCTCTTACTCGTGGCAACGTAACACCGGTGCCGCGGAAGTCGACCGCGCCCGGTAGGTGTGTTGTGGGAGATCAAAGGCAACCACCGTGCGACGGCCGGACACGGAAGAACATCCATTGTACTCGCATAACATTATGGAATTTTAGGTCGGGCGACTTTGGCGGCGCGATATGATCCGTGGCGCATTTACCCGCCTATAGCCCAAATGGTGCCTCGCCATGACGGGCATCGCGATGATGAAAACCGACATGCGCTTTATTAGTTGTGATAACTTCGTGTAATACTGTTGTCAAAAAACTTCGTATAATACGTAGTACATGTGTGCATGTGTGATTGCTTCTAATAATTTGATGGAAGCCGCTTTGGCACGATCACAATCACGCATGCACGCTGAAGTCAAAGGCTCGCCATGCCATGAGGCCCCACTCGCCTTGCCGACGGGGCGTGTGAGGAGCCGGGAAGCCGCCGACTCGACGGTTTCGTGTGTGCATGAACAAGGGCTCGCCCCGTCCGTCTTCCTTCCTCGACTAGCCCATCAATCGGTGCCTCGCCCGACGAGACCGACAAGGCTGATGACACCGGCGATGGCGTACGCGTGCGCCCGGTTCGCGGCGAGGTGTGTAGGATACGCAAAGGATACGCCGCAAAGGTGTGTGCATGTCTCATGGAAACAAAATTATAGACTCTAGTTTAATTTGGAAACGTAAGTATTATTTCTATGAAAAAATGCCGCGTCCGGTAGTAAATGGCGCCGCCCTAAATTGCGCCGCGGCGCGTTTTCAAGGGTCATGTCGTCCCTCGATCTCTCTCGCCCACCGGACGCACACCCGCATTTGATTTCTCTTCGCCCACCAATTTCGGCGGTTGCTAACAAAACAACCGACGGTCACATGAAGATGCATATTACGCTCAACCTAACGAAGACATAAACACACGTAGTACATTACAATATAATAAATATTACGCTCAACATAATGTAAACACAAGTAGTAGTATATACTACATTACAATATATACTATCAAATAAAGTTGAAGAACTAGCTAATGATATCAAATCGACCGCTTCCCGTAGCGCCGCCGCCGGGTCGGCCGCCCGGGCGCTGCCGTCATCGATCTCACATCCCGCCGACGGGCGCATCATCACCGTGCTCTCAAGGCCCCGCCCCGCAGGTCGAACTCATGCATGATGCGGCACCGAGCGCCGCAAAGACGGACGGGCGACTTTGGGGGTGACGGGCTCGCCCATACCTCTTGCATCCCTCCCGGCCATGTACAAATGTGGCTATCCTTGGCGAGCAAATGTGACCCCGTTCCCGTCGTGGTAAGGAAACCTTGGGCTGTGGAGCGCAATGTCCTCGAGGTCCCGCTGACCTTGAGCGCGCGTGTCGAAGGCCCTCCCACCGCCGCCGTGGAGCGGGCGGCGTCGCCGATGATTCCATGGAGCAGCACCGGTGTCGGTCCGTGGGGTTCCGACGGGGACTTTAGCATCGCCAAGAAGTAAGCCGCGCCCCCCGCGTCCTTGGCTTGCTTGACGAAGCCGGCCTCGCGGGATTCGCGGCCGAGTCTTCCTTCGCGCCGACGACCAGCCCCGCCGTGTCCATCAACTCGCATCCCGGCGTAGCATATGGCCTCCTGATGGCCGGCCTCGAGGAACCGCTTCTCCAATTGCTCCCCGGCTCGAGGACTTCCCGCCGTGGTCGCCTACCGCGTAGATTACGAAGACGACGGAGCGACACGAGCCGGATCATGTCGTCGCAGCCGGTGAAGAGGATCCGCAACTTCCAGCCAGACTTGACGAATGTACAAGTAGAGCCATGGAGAAAGAAATCCGTCGGGCTTTGCAAAGGCACGAAGATCTCGTCTGCCAGATCATCCGGCAAAGATCAAAAGGAAGCAAGTCGTCGCGCGCGGCGCCTTGCCTTGCCTTCTGCGTGGCCTTTCCGCCATTCTTGGATCAATCGACTAGCCGGCCCTAGGCGGCGCCACCGCCCCTCCCGCCCATTCTTTTTGCTTGTATTTAACATCTACGAAATGGCGCTCCTCCGAGAACGCGGGAGGTGTGCGTTCCAAGCCAAACCGGCGGGCGGTTCACCGGGGCAACCAACCCGGTCAACGTAATTGGATTTTTTTATAATAAATAAGAAACGAAATACTACAAAAGGAAAAATAAAGTAAAAAAGAGTTGGTTCCCATCTCTACACCATGTGTTTACAAAAAATAACCGCCTCTAGGATCATGTTTTGGAAACAAATTGCAACACGTGCATCCCGCTCTACCGCACTCGAAAGAAAGAAACAAGTGATGCCGCCGGTTGCAACACATCCCTCTCCACTCCAAACTCAAGTCGTGCTCGTGCTTATTCCCTCCATTCCACAAAACATGCAACTATGGGTTTCGTGTCCATAAAAACTACTACTTGTACTCCCTCTGCTCCAAAAAGCTTGCCACTATGGGAAGCGTGCCGACCAAACTTTCTCGGCTTTGACTAGGTTTATAGAAAATACACCCTCCGTCCCCACAAATAAAAGTTCGTTTTTTGACCTCTACAATTCTTGTTTAATCATTCGCCTTATTTTAAATATTTATCCAATTAATAAAATAAATAAATTATTATGAAAGCATCTCTAACGATAAAACAAGTCATAACAAAATAACAAAAAAATTTAAAACTTTTTTTTGAATAAGACGATCAAACAACAAGGATTGTCAAGTAAAAAATGGACATTTTACGTGCAACATTTATATCTCCAAATAAATTTATTAAAAAACTAGACTTAAAGATCTTTCCGATGATACTAATTACTTAGTAAAATATTAATATATTTTAATATATAATTGCTTAGCGCTTTAAATACATTGACTTCTTGGGAAACGAGAATTGCATTTTTTACGGCAAGAAAGGAGTACTAAATACTACTCTATTGATCACATTCGATTAATTTATTAAAAAAATTCATCTCATAATCAATCTAATGATATTTATTTCATAACATAAATAATAATTGATTTTGTTTGATCGACCGATCTTATGCACTTTTTTTGGCGCTATTATTCAAGCTAGCTAAGCTTAAATAGTGTCATATCGCGCTATTGTGGCGCTGTTGACAAATTGATCGTCGTAGCCCAATTGTTAGTGATTGAGTGATTTCAAAGAACTTTATGGTTGTTTGCTTATGTACTTGACTTGATGCTTTTATGGTTGTTTGCTTTGAGGATAAGAACTTTATTATATGGTTATCGGTATCACTTATCAAATTATCACTTATCAGATTATAATTATACACTTGTCCTGATTTCCTATTTTTCGAAACAAATAGCGTGCTATAGCGGCGCTATTGCGTGAACTGCATGCTGACGCTACGTTGCAAATAGCGCGCTATAGCGGCAATAGTGACCGTAACGTGCCGCCGCCAATTTCATAGCGCACAATCTAAAAAGTGGGTTGTGATATACTTCGTATAATACATGTGTTATACGTTTCCAAATTTGTGTGCATGTTTGATTGTTGCTGAAATGATGAGTGAACAGAGGGACATGCAACTGAAATATGTCCAAGTTTTAGTTTAGATTCTAGATTTTTAAAATTTAGATTCCGGATGGATTTCCAAAATCTAGACTCTAAATAAAATCAAATTTCCTATAGGGCAAAATGGTAAAATGAAACTCGAGAATCTGGCTGGAAGCAGCTCATGTTTCTACATTGGTTTTTTTTTCCAGGATTCTAGAATCCAAGGTGATTTGTTGTGAGAGAAAAATACTGCTGGCTGGCTGGATGGTGCTGATTTGTTGTGAGAGAAAAGCACTGTTGACTGGTGGCTGAACCAGCCAGCCGAACAAGCTGTCACTGTGCGAACGATGGCAGACGTGCGCCGTGTTGGCAGCGAGGTGTGTAGGAACTAGGATACGCATGCAAGGTGTGTGGATATGATCAGCACGTCTCATGGAAAAAAATACTAGTATACTAGTACTATATGGAAAGGCTGCGTCGGTAGTAAATGGCGCCGCCCTAAATTACGCTGCTGCGCGTTTCACCGGTGAGGGTCCGTCCATCTCTCTGCGCCCACTCATACTAGTACTAGGAGTACTAAAAACCCGCATTTTCTGCCCACCAATTTTGATCGAGAGTGAACTGTTCATCTTCCTTTTTCGTAGGCGTAGAAAACCGTGCCGCTGCGCCTCGAGCCATGGAGAACCTTCCGCAGGAGTTGCTTGAGCACATTGCGCTCCGCGTCGCCATGGCCGCAGAGCATCCTATGGAGGGCCTCATGAATCTAAGGGCCACCTGTACCCGGGCACGAGAGGCGTGCCGCCTCGCCTTAGTGGGATGGAGCATCCCGCTGGACCTGGTGCTGGACTGGCGGACGAACTGGGGCGCCAGCACTACTCGCGCAGTTTTCGCGCGAGTCTCATCACCGACCTCGCCAAGTTCGGCAACACGGAGGCGTGTTTCAGAGCGTGCATGTCCGCCGTGTTCGTGGAAGGCCGGGCCGTCCGCCTCGCCGCCGCCGACTTTGCCGGAACAAGCCACCAACTCAGGGCATGAACTCGCCGGTATGTGCACGCTCTTGCGCTCTACGCGCGGAACGCCGCCGATGATGACCATGCCCGAGAGGTGTTGCGGGAGGTGGAAGCGCGACACGGCGGCGACGATGGCCCCCTGGAAGACCGAGAACGTGCAATGCTCGCGGACAGCGCAAAGCGGCAGTCTTGCACGATGACTGGTGGTGCCCCATGCGGTGAGGCCGCATCTTCCTCCTTCGGCCAAACCGGCGCCTCGCCGATTCGCATCGCGCGAAGAAGGCGAGAACGTGCGGCGCCATCGGCCGGTGGGTGGAGGGAGTGGCGGCGGCAGACTCCCTGCATCGCAATGCCGAGGAGTGTAGGATCCGCGATGAGTGTAGGAGGTTGTTTGTGCAAGCGGGGTGGGCATGAGAAGCGAGTGGACTCGCATGAATCTATGTATATGTTGATGATGACGACAATGCACCCATGCATTGCATTATGTGATCTATATCTTACTTTTGGTGCGTGATGGATGATTATGTGGTAATTCATGTTATATTCATTCATGTTTGCGATGACCGCCGCCCGCGACCATGCAGCCATGGCGCCCGCGAGCAACTTCGGCGTTGCTAGCTATTCCCTGTGCCGTTGATCGAGGCGCCTTTGAAACGCCGTGTCCGCGGTTCACGCCGCCGCGTTCAATGGTTCTCCACGGCGGCAACCCCTCTCGGACCCGCCCCGGATCGCCGAGTCTTCAGGAAGCGTCTACACCGCGTTTACGATGCTTTCCATCCCGTCCATTTAACCTCGGCCAGTCCTCGTCGGCCGGAGTGTCGCCTCCCCGCCCGCCGCGCCCGCCCGCCACCGTCGGCGTCAAACTTCGGTACCGCCCTAAACCCGCTCATCCCATAGCAAAGATAGGAACGCTAGGTTCTCTTCGGGGATCACGGTGGTGGTCCTCCCGTCGCTAGAGGCCTCATCTCCGGTGACATCCGCAAGACGCCCGGTGTGCCGCCATGTCGGAGACCTCCAGGGCTCAAGAACCCTAATTTTTCTTTTTCTTTTTTATTAATCTATGGTTACAACTTGTAACTGGTCTTTCTCCCTCATCGTAACTCCAGATGTGATGATTTTTCTTTCTACGATTTTGTAAAATAATGATGTGTCAACCTATTGTATTCTTACTGCTAATCCATTCCAAATTGTAGGTCGTTTTACTTTTTCAACCCTAACTTTGACCACTGCCTTTATTCAAAATTTTATGCAAAATATCACTTCTTTTGTTGTGGCATGCTTTATTATCAAATGTTCTTTAAGAATGACTTAAACTTGACTGTTTTTGCACAAATTTTTTGAATAAGACGAGTGGTCAAACTTGAGGTAAAAAAAGTCAAACGAACTATAATTTGAAACGGAGTACTACTTTTGTCACGTTTGGTGGATATTATTTGAAAGTTGAATTTCAAATATTTGAAGAGTTAACATTTGAAATTTGAAGTACTAGTATGGAGATAAGTAAGATGCAAAACCATGGGGCCATGGGGCCATGGAGTACATTATTAACCCAAGCGGGTGCCCATGGGGCCATATGGTGTCTGAACACTCTGCAGTAGTAGTACTACTACTAGTACACATATTGTCTCTCTCTGTTTCTCTCGCAGTCTCTCTGGCCTCTTCCTTCTCCCATACTCCAACTATACTAGTAGTAGTACTACTACTCTTCTCCCCTCTTCTGCTCACTTCCAAACTCTTCTGAGAACCAAACAAGAGTAGAGAGCGGTCCGACACCAGTGTCGCCTCGCCTTCGCCTTCGTCTCCATCCAGTGCGCTTTTTTATCACATCCATTTAGCTAGATTTGGTTTTTCCCGTGGTTCTAGAAACAACAAATACGTGAAGTTTTTGTTCGGTGGTTGCAGATCTGGGGTCCTTCGCGGGGGCCTCCTCGGTGGCGGCTACGGCGAGGTCGCGCCATCGCCTTGACTTCCTCGACCGGGATCCCGACCGGCGGGGAGCGCGGGCGGTGAACGAAGGCGTTTATCACGGCGTTCGCCGCCGGATCTCTTGGTGTTCTCAGCGCGGAGGCGAAAAAAGATGTTGCAAGAGAAGCACATCTTCTTGGGTAAGCACCGAAATCTAGATTGTAAAGTGCATTATCCTTCCTTTTTTTGAAGGTTTTTTTGAATGGCTCTAAAAGGTTTTGTTTTGTCCTGCATATCTGTGTGACTCGTGCTATCTAACCTTGTACAACATTGCTCAATAATTTTGTTGTCTTATACCTTTTCCCGATTCATCCTAGGACACCTAGGTACAAACATAAAGACCTACGCGGGAGATTATAAAAGGATGGGGAGGAGGCCGAAGAAAATGTCCACATCTTCTTTGGTAAACGCCTCATCGGCTCATCCTGGTTGAGCTTGGCAACCACTATGGCGTGTTCATTCATGAGCTTTGCAACCACAGCGGTGTGCGCCCCTTGTCGGCCTACTAGTTCCCTTGCTTGGAGGTCATTCTCCACCTCTAGCTTGGCCATCTTCATCCAGTGCAACGGGGTGAGTTATCTTAAATTTTTTTTAAACAACTAAACAATCGATATGAGCCAAGACAAAAACTATAGACAAAAAAAACGGATCGATGAAGAAGAATTTGTATTTCCACATCGTGCGGGGCATCTTGCCGGTGAAGAGAGGCAGCGGCCACCGCTTCCTTCTGAATCCAATCAGAGGCGTATCGGACGGGCTTGAAGTGAATCCACCCCCGGGCTTGCCTTTCTCGGTGCGAGATGTGAAACAAAGCAATATCTCGAATGTTGTACGATATTGAAGGTATGCAAGACGTTGATATCTACTCAATGGTGCACTTCTTCATGCATGTAAACAACTATGTACTTGATCTAAAATTTGTCCTTTGTGTTAGCAAATGACCATATGTATTGCTAATGGACAGTCATTAAGAAGTATTGCATCTAAGAATATTCCAAGGCCATATTTTTTCGAGCCATACCATACAAAGAGATTGCTTTTCGTTTTTCTTTTTTATTCTATCTTCACCGACTTAGTTATCTAGGATTAAATGTGGTAAGTATTGAAACAATTGCATATTCTTGGGTATTGGCATTTAGGATCTTGATAAGAAGTTGGTCCTATGAAAAATGCCAGCTAAGTGGATGTTTAATTCAACATTTAGGCGGGCTTTCATTTTTCATATGTATGCCAATCTGTTCATTAGCATTTTTGCTTTGTATTTCTGTTTTATAGTGAAGAAATCTAATGTCCAATTCATGAATTGGTGTCAACTCTTTTGTAGGTTTTCATGTGAGTATTAAGAACAATTCATGAATTGGCATCGCTTTTACTGAGAACACTCCCATTTCAATTTAAGGTTGGCTGCAACAAGGTAATAACCTTTGAACATTGTCACTTTCGTGGTTGGACTGTAGTTACCTATGAATTAACCTAACATAGCATTGCAAAATATGACAAATTTTAGTTGCCTAATATAGCACGGCAAAAATATATGACAGATCTCGCTATTCTTATATAGCTTTGGGTCTGATTTTTTCTGTGTAGTTACCTAATGCTTAAATCTCGCTGCTGAAGGGGATTCAAGGGGGTGCTACATCTATGGTGTGGAGGAGCTGTGCTAGGCCTACAGCTGTGCCTGCCGATATGGTTCCTCTACAATGGGCGCTTCTACATATAACCGAAGCTTTTAGTTATTAGATTGCATTTCTGTTGTGCGCATTTCTGGTTTAGTTGAGTTATTTTTCAGTTTATTCTCGCTGGTTAGGTATTGTAAATTGGGTTCAAGTTAGTTTTTGTTTGTTGCGGGGGGAATAGTTACATTGGATGGATTTGGTTATGTTTATGCCAATTAGTTTTATTCTGACCTACTGGTAAATTTACCACTAAGCTTATGAAAATGGCTTAATTTCAGAGTTGCAAACGGTGACAAAATTATAGTCCTTTCACATGGGCGGTTTTGGCTTTTGCTTGCTGATTTTTTTTGTTGGACGGTAAGTATTAGCAAGGCAGGTTAGCAATAGCAGCAAGGAGGTGTTTGGACAGTCTAGCAAAGCAATTCGTCATCTGCATTGTTTATTGAGATGGAATAGTAGCAAGGTAGGTTAACTATAGCAGCAAGAAGTGGGTTTAATAGCACAATGACTATTATAAGTTTATTTTGCTATACTTCATACATAATGATTTACATACATGGAAATTTGTCAGAACTGACAATATTCAGTGTTGCATAGATAAACTATGTCTTTGGTACTGCAGACACTAGGTCCTCAATTTTAAGACATCTGTTTTTTACTCGTGTGGCTTTCCTTTACGGCAATTTGTGAGCATTAGATTCACGACAATGTGGCAAAAAGCCATATGGTTGAACCTCTCATTGCCCGTGTATATTTGCAGAATTAGCTTTTCACATATATATCGTATCCATGCGTTAGTTACATGTCTTCTCTAGAGGTAGTCAAACCATTTTTATTCCATTTATTTCCAACTGAATCGATAATTTTGGTGAGCCGATCCCTGTTGCTTGTGTTTGTGTTATCTGCGATTCTCATTTGCAAAAATAGAATCTTGTGTTTCACGGCGCACCAGGGACACAAATAGCTATATTTAATTCTATTGTTGCATACATGCCTTTACTTGTTTTACATCGGTCGGTGATGCATCATGCATGTTAAGATGAAAATTATTTACATACTAATTCGAGAATTGTAATGTGCTATGACAGCCTACATTCTCTATCATTTATAACATACTTTTAATTTGGTTCTATGTAGGTAGATCCATTGCTTGGTACTTGAAAAAAATGGCTCGGTGCAATGCAAAGTATGGTAAAGAGATAGCTAAAAAATCCCTGAAGTGTTTCGTCTCCATTTGTGAACTTGCGCAAATAAAGTTATGTGGGTGTGGGATGCTTCATGGTCTACTTTTTTGTATGCACAGAAGAAAATTGGGCCCTAGATTTGTTTTTCAAGGACTTGATTCTGTGCCTGCCTAGCGACACTTGCTTCATCTTCACGACTACTACCTAACACGCTCCCTAAACTGTAGATTCTATTTTTGCATCGAGTTGTCATGTGAGGGATGCCCCATGAATATGAACAATGGTATATTGTTTGCTTACTGAGATCAATGTATCCTGTAATGTATTATATTTTGTATCAAGTTGGTCGTATCCATCCCGGCATTACCAATTGGAGTTGTAATGATTTCATGCCCGCATGACTTTATCACTGTTGTGGTTCGCTAGATTTAGGTTATGCAAGAACAAAATGCTGTATCATCATGCGCACAGGGTGTGCCCTAAACACTGTTGTGTTGAGGTGAAACCTGACTTAGCCCTTCTGTATGATAGTTGTGTTCTGGCGTTTCGGGACCTTAGCGATCACGGATTGTATTTTTTATGTATGCATAATATCAATGCTTTTGGTGGCACCCAGCTCTATCACAAACTAGTAAGTTCATGTTATGCAAGAACAAGAACTACTATGACTGTCTCAGACTCTCAGTGCCATTACACACCTGTCAGTCCATTGTTTCCACAGGCGCACAAGCGCGCGCCCCTAGCACTAGTATATATATATATATATATATATACCGCGTCGTAAATCGCCTATCTTTGCTTCACTCCTTCACTCCGCCTCTCCACTCTTCTCTCGCACAGGCCTTCCCGCGTCGTCTTGCCGCCGCCCGCGCTCCTAGCCTCTTCCTCGCCCGCGCCGCGTCGCCACCTCCATTCCTCCTCGCCCTCTCCCCTCCCCGCCGCCGTCGAAGATGAATACGGGGAGGTTCGCCCCTTCCTCGTCCCAAGTGGAAACGGTGGTGAGGACCGCCAAGGTTCAACAAGGGCGTCCGGCCCTCCTCCACGGGGGTACAAGAAGCAAGGCATCCCGGCCGCCTCCACGGGTACAAGAAGCCGGGCATCCGGGCTGCCTCGTTGGGGAGGAAGGCTGGAATCGCCTCGCTCACTAGTAACTTGGAAACCCCAGCGGCGGTGACGGAGGGGAGTATCGTCGGGAGGTTAAGCGATGGAGGAAAGAGGACATGCCCAGATTCCTGCCTTCAACGAACGTCGTCGTCGAGTCCTCCTTCCTTGCCCTCGAAGCGATGTCGTTGAGTCCTGCTTCCTCGTGCTCGGAAGAGGCGTCGTCTAGGCGCCTCCGCCGGGAGGAAGCCGGGCGGGCGCGAGGGCGAAGGAAAAGTCCTCGGCAGCGGCGTCAAGGAAAGGAGCCGGGAAGCGGAGGCGGGGCGCGGAGGCGGAGGCGAGGGCGAAGGAGAAGTCCTCGGCGGCGGCGTCGAGGCAAGGAGCCAGGAAGCCGGAGGCGATGGCGAAGGAGATGGAAGCAAGATCGCCGTTGGCGCGGTATTAATGCCATATGAAGACCAATTTTAGTACTCCCTCCGTTCCATATTGCAATTCTTTGACTCATATAAATCGTATTTGATCGCTTTCTTTATTCAAATTTTTTATGTAAATTATAAAACAAACAAAACGCCATTACAATATCTTTAGTGATGTAAGAAGTCATAACAAAAGTGGTAATATTTATTAAAAAAATGTTGAATAAGATGAGAGGTCAAACACGCTTTATATGAGTCAAAGAATTGCAAGTATTGTGGAACGGAGGGAGTATATCAGTAGCTTCAGTTATACTACTAGTTTCAGTTTCAAGAGCGACGTAATTGAGAAAACCCATTTTGGCTTGGCCAAGGCCAACTGCTTTTTGGCATACTTAAAGAATAATGGTAGTTCTCGGCCGCCAGTTTTGCGGTTTTGGCATAGTTCACTTACATGCATGCTTTGTTTAAACCGAGAAAACCAATTTTGGCCACTTGTTTTGGCATAGATCTATGAATATAATGGTAGTTCTCGGCCACCGGTTTTGTTATAGTTCACTTTGCATGCATGCATGCTTTATTTCACTATAGCAGTTTCTCAATGACCAAATATATGAACGATGCTTGTGATTTGACGACTGTGACTTGTTTTTTGTCGGAACGATCTCATCTGGATCCCTCATATATATGTTCATGTAGAAGCTCTTTGAAGTTGTTTGGGCTGTTGAGGATCTCATCAAGAGGAAGGCTGAGAGCGAAGACGAGAGGCTCATGATGCATAGGCTCGCTTGCCGTGCTGTTGAGGCTAGTGTTGAGTACCCGAAGCGGTGGCATGCCTACGATGCCGACAACACACTAAATAATGTGATTGATGTTATGCTTTGTCTTGACTTACTTTTGGTGATCATGTACTAGCTAGGGTAGTATTAAAACAATGTGATGATGCAAACTCGATGGTGTTGTTCAGTTTTGAGAAAATATATGATGACTAGAAGCTTTGACTTACTTTTGGTGATCATGTACTAGCTAGGGTAGTATTAAAACAATGTGATGATGCAAACTCGATGACTAGTTGTTCAGGTTTGAGAAAATATATGATGACTAGAAGCTTGTACGCACAACTTGTTAACCACACATACATATGCCTTCATATGTAGGCGCTAATAAAAAAACCGGTTGCACAACGCGATTTTTTTTTTTTTTTTTTGAGAAGGAAAATGTATTTATCTCAACGCATTACAGGCCCATTTACAAACGGGATCCACAAGAAAAGAAAAATTACGAGAGAAGTAGAAAGCTCCTGCTCATCTTCCTCGCAAGACCATCGGAGATCCGTTCGTTACCGCCGCCGGCCGCTTTCCAATCGTCGTCGGGCACCGAGCCAAACTCCACCGTGGAGGCCGCAGAGGAGGGCTTACTTCTAGGCGACACGCCTCCCGGCGCGCATCGGCCAACTCTCGTACCCACAACGCATCCACACCAAAACCACGCCTCGAACTTCGAAAAACGGATGCACCATTGCATCAATCCGTCATTTGAACTTCCACAACGATTAATGGATTGTTCACAAGTTCCAACGGACGCAACTCAACCGACGCAACCATTCGCGGGCGGGCAACCGCCGTTCGAGACCCCATCTACTTAAGAAGCGCCTTTGTTTTCTTCCCTCGGCAAAAACACGAGAAATGGAGTCATCTCATTAAAGAATCGGCAAAGACGATGCCCGAGACCGCGCACTTGCCGCCGAGATGTGGTCGTCGCCGCACGGCATACCCCGTACATCGACCACGGCGGTCACATGCGATGCCACGGTCGTGGAGGACTTCATCAACGAAAACCGAGGTAACCGTGTCCAAAGTCCAAACGGTGTAGGTATGCTCGTTGGCCTCGACTTCGAGTGGAGGATTCTTCCTCCCAACGAGTTTGGCAAAAAGATTCAAGATCGCTATTTATTCTGTTGTGTGTTGGCCATCGATGCCTTGTATATCAAGTGCACCAGCTGGGGCGGTTACCCCGCCACGCGACTTACAACTTATTGTGCCTACTCTTGATGTTAACGAAGTACAAGAATGCGGGTAGAACCAGAGTCTCCCCTCGCGGATACTCTAGCGTCGGCGGTTCTCTGATTCCTCGTCGGAAGAAGAAAGAAGAAGAAGAAGAAGAAGAAGAAGAAGAAGCGAAGAAGAAGGGGCGACTTCATCGATCACCACCGATGGGGGACTTTTCGGTTGTCGGTAATCGGATTAACTACGCCAAAGATAGATTCCTTCCCGTCCTTTGAGATTGCTAATCGGGTTCGGATCAAGCATGGTTATGACTTCCTTCACGAATGCTAATGTACCATAAATCGTAAGTAATAATAAAGTGTCTTTGTAAAAAGAACATTCGGCTTTTTGGGTAATGTATTATATAGAACTTTTTGTCTTTATCCAATGTCTATAGGTGAGATACTCTAGTTACCGACACATACCACTACCAATCGCCTCGCACTCATACAAACGTCGATCGGGGCGGGCATACGGTCCAATCGTCGCGTAACAATCCGTATATGTACAAACACCTGTTGCTATAAACCGTCTCGACAAGCGTCGCGATCAGAATGGGCGTGATAGTTCAGGGCGCCTATACCGCCAAGCGTCTCAGATATTGACACGCGCGTGCGCAATATTTCGAACGTTACTACGGACACCGCCGAATTCGCGTCTCTACATTATCACGCGTCAGCGTAAAACGGTTCGGTATCACCGTACACCTGGTGATACAAATCGTCTCTAACAAAACGTGCGATCGTATCGCGGCGAGTTACTGAACACGTGCACCCACCACGCGTACATTTTTGCGGCCAATATCTCGCAATAGTTTCAAGCGGTATAGGCGGTTTGTTTGACTAAACGCGTCTGTAATTCACCGCGTGTCGGTAACGGTGCGGATACAGCGAGGGGCGCCTTACGGTAAAACGCGTCAATCTAAACGCGACTTTAATACACGCGTGACCGTTCACGGACCCTTCGCACATTCCAAGCGTCGTGAAGAGACGCGTGTACGTAACACTCATCGCATGCGGACGGGTGGCACCAAAGAGTGTCCGTATACAAACACGCGTCGACTTTAGTGTTCGTATCCCACGCACGGCCGGCTCCAAGAATGCGTCGTGCCCTAAAACGCGTGTCTAAGATATGGTGAATCTTGCGCACACTTGGTTTGAAAAAGGCGTCTGTTATACCGCCGCTTGGCGTCAGATCGAAGAACGCAAACGCGTCTGAACGGAAAATGCACGGGCGCTTCGGTTAGATGCTTGGCGTCTATAATTACCCTTATTTCAGACACGTTTTTTTTACCGGTGGGACCGCCCGACACCTATTATCGACGCTCGCCCAAACCCGCGTCAAGAGTATGATTATCTGACAGGCGCACGTTATAAGCGGCGTCTCTCGGGCGCACGGCGGTTATTAGCCTTTTTTACATAGTGTAAGCCCTAGTTCATACTAGAAGTAGTTAGCTATCTAGCTAGTTCTAGTTGAAGATCAAGTTCATCTTGAGTTCCTGATAGTCAAGAAGTAGCAAGGATCATCGTTCTTGAGACTTCTGTTTTGTATTCGATCTGTAAGTACTATTATATTCAGAATACAATTGTTATGGCTTTGATCTTTATAATTATTATATTCTTATTGATATGTGTTTATGCTTGCTATGATTATATGTTTAGTTTAGTAAGATTGCTTTATATTTTATGCATGGAATTGTATAGCATCCATATAGATGATCACTATGTGGGTGATAAGCAATGTGTAAACGCGTGGTGTTTATACAACGTTTATCTCGCAATTGCACCCTATATTCGGGCCGTGTGGTAGATCGCGGGAGTGACAAATCCTGTTGAGTCCTTTGGAATCCACCCTCCGAATGTAGGACTAGTCGAGTTTATTATTGCGGTAATGATCAAGTTTCGTCCTTGGTTGTTATTGGTAATGCTTGCCATGTGTAGAAGTAATCCAACCTTGCCATGACAGCTAGGCGTATTGCACTAATTGTAGTATTCATTTGACATATATGATTAGGAGTATCTTAGGAATATTCATTCCATTCTATCTATAACATGCTAATAGCTCGTATGATACTAGTGGCTTATGATGATCTTAGACTTGGGTATTTATCATTTATATATTTATCTTTATCCCGTGACTTATCCTGTTGAGTAATGTTAGATGCATATGGCTACTCTCCGCATTGTACAACCGTAAAGTGGATCTCATAACTAAATCACAATATAAATCATTAGATGTCCTTTTTCTCTCTACTTTCCGTAGACTCCCTTCCCCGTGGTAAAATATAAATACGATACCGGATTACTCCCGGTGAAGTGCTACAATTGGTATTTCTATCTCGTAAAACTTACTGCGATATCATGTTCCATCTTTTATCAAGGCCTATCAAGAATACCATGCCTCGCATTTCTTTGAGCGTTATTGTTAGGGTGACAGACTAGTAATGTAGGTAATGCTTAGAAATGAGTGGTATACCTTGAGTACATATCCCTGGTGAGATTAATTCCACTATAGATAATGATGCTAAGTTTACATTCCACTACTAACACCGCCTAACTCCGCTTTGTTGGATCATGAGGTTAATCCCATATCCAAGCTAACATGATTAGATAGATATCCCATATATATTTCTTTCGCCTTCCTAATTAGGATCGTGTAAGAAATATCAACAAGCATTTCTGGCGCCGTTGCCGGGGAAGGCGTAGTCTATTTAGAGAAATAATTTTTCTTGGCTTTGTTTTTCAAAACTTTCCTAGTTTGGAAAAGCGTAGTCAACCTTTCAAAATTTTGAAAAGATGTTTTCCTAACTTCAAAAGTTTTCTAGTGCTTCTTTCCAGCTTTCTCTAGTTTGGAAGGGTATTAGCCAAGACTTAGAAAGTATTATCCTATTAAGTTGGTTTTGTTTCTGACTTTTACTAGTTAGAAAGGGTGCTAGCCAAAAATCCTATGAACACATCACATAAGGAAACAAGAGAGATCACTTACACTACATAATGCATTGAGAACCCATTATCACATACTCAAACAGGTTCAACCTTGTTTTCTATTTGTTTTGATCTTATGCAGGGGAAAATATATGTATGAATTGGAATCTTCCAGAAAATTTTATTGAAGATCCTGAAAAGTTAATCAGGCAGGCAAGAGCAAAACTCAGACAAACTCCAGCACCTACATCATCATCATCATCATCATCTGAGACACCAAGATCTACTGATTTGGAAGTTGATCAAACAAGGTGAAACTTAACACCTGAATTTGAAGCTATGGCAACCAAGACACTTCATGAGTTCTCAGCTCCTACCACGGACAACATTCTCGTTGGTCCGAAGGTAGAGGTTGGAGACAAAGGCTTTGAGCTTAAGCCAGGGCTCATCAACATGGTGCAATCAAGCCAATGTTATGGAAAGGCACATGAAGACGCAAGTGCTCATCTCCAACACTTCCTAGAGATTTGCAGCACATTTACTATGAAGGACGTATCCAAGGATGCAATCTTGCTCCGCCTCTTTCCATTCTCACTATTGGGAAGGGCTAAGCAATGGTTTTATGCTACTAAAGATAAGAATATAACATGGGATATATGTTCCACAGCCTTTCTTGATAAGTTCTTTCCTGTAGGCAAGACAAATGCCTTAAGAGGGAAGAATTCTAATTTTCAACAACAGCATGATGAATCATTCCCGGAAGCGTGGGAGCGTTTCCAAGAATACATTTCAGAATGTCCACACCATGGGATGGAGAAGTGGCTGTTGATGCAGACTTTCTATCATGGGCTTGTTCCCAGTGCTCGTGAAACTATGGATGCTGCAGCTGGTGGTGCTTTCTTATCACTTACATTAACTCATGCCACAGAGCTTGTGGAGAAGATGGCTTCCAACCAAGGTTGGAGTGAAGAGCGTCAATCTCGTAAGAGAGGAATGCACCAGCTTAAAGAGGTAGATATGCTATCTGCTAAAATGGACCTTATAATGAAGAAGCTCGAGGATAGAGATCCTCAACCCAAGGCGGTTATGCAAATCCAAGACTCACGTATGACATGTGAAGAATGTGGAAACACAGCCCACAAAGTGGCGAGAATTGCCCGAAAATTATGGAGGACATCAATTTCATCAATAACAACAATAATTTCGTCCTCAATAATCAAGGTTGGAACCAACAGAGGCCCAACTATCAAGGAAACTACCAAGGTAACAATCCAGGGTAACAATTTTAATACTTATCAACCTTCCTTGAGAGACCTTGTTGTTAACCAAGGTAAAACCATGGAGAATCTGTCAAGAAAGATAGCAACTAATGATAAAGCTCTTGAACTTATCAATACTCGTTTAGAAAGCTTTTCTTCAAATATAAAGAATTAGCACGGCTTCAATAAGATGATAGAATCTCAGATTTCTCAGTTATCTGTTCCACTAACCACACCGTAAGATTCCTCGGGCAAATTTGGAAGAATTAGAAACCGCAAATCTTGTCGATATTTATAATGCAGTCGTTACTATAGAGAGACCTCGTGAAGCTTTGTTGGTTGGATGATTCGATGCCACCTAAAAAAGGAAGATCCAGGGGAAGCCGGTCATTACAATCAAGATTGGACAACACACATTCGACAATGCTCTCGTGATTTTGGCTCAAGCGTCAACATACTACCTAAGGTAATTTATGAAAAGATTTATAGTGAACCACTTTGGAAAATGAATATGTGCTTGCGGCTTGCGGATCAATCATTCTCGTTATCCCGAGGGGATCCTTGAAGACGTGTGTGTGGGAATCGAGGCTCTTACGTGCCGGCCGGCGACATCGCAGCTGGTAGACACCGGAAGAAATGAAAGAGCAACAATCATACTTTCGCCGACCATTCTTATGCTCGACCAAAAGCCGTCATCTATGCAGATAAAGTGCGCGAGATTGTTTTCAACATCAAAGGGAAAAGAGAGAAATTCACTTTCAAGAACAAGGTACACACCTCTCTTACTTATTCCCCGAATTCCTATTCTTATATTTTAGAACCAAAGGTAGAAATCTACAACAAGAACGTAAGGAGGAATCGAATCGAATCGAATCGAGAACAAGAACAAGACGACCACGACCTACAAAGGTAATGGTAGTAAATAAAATAAAATCTTATAATGACCATTTACTTTAGTCTCCAATGCTTCGTAAACAAGACGATCCAGGTACACCTACCATCGCATGTTCTATTCAATGCTTAACTTTTTATAATACATTTTGCGATACGGGATCTGGTATTAATCTAATGGCAAAGGTTACATATGAATTATTATTTGGAAAATTGCCGTTGCAACCAACATATGTGCAAAATGCAGATGGCGCACCAATCTTATAGAGTTCCCGAAGGAATTGCCAAAGATGTATCAGTCAAGATTATGGACCACTATGTTCTCACTGACTTTGTAGTCATGGACATGGGGAAAGAAGAAGATCCTCCACTAGTGCTTGGGAGACCATTCCTCAACACTACTCGTGCAATCATCTACATCCATACAGGAGAGATACATTTCCACTTCCCTAAAGAGAAGGTATGTGTTTACTTTAATAGTTATAATTATCATGAATTTCCCAGGAACAGGTCAGCTCGTCGCCGCCATAATAGACGATGGATCAAGAATCTAGAAGAAGATACGGTAAGTGAAGAGGCTAAAGCCCTTACACCTAATACATCCACATAGAAAACAGAATCAAGTACTCCAGAGAAAAGTTCATCATCCAAAAGATGGAGGAAGAAGAAGACATCTCCCGAACATCATCGAAGATACTATAGAATCATCGCTGCCACCGATTGTGACAACCGATATACCATGGGAGTAAAGAGCGTAACTTGAAGTCATGTTCGGAGGACTCTAAACACCGAATCCTCGCCGAAAAGGTAAGTCGGTAAGTTATCAATAAAATCCACGCATTGCATATTTTATTCTTTCCATATTATATTTATCTTTTTAATATCTTATATATGCTTTTGAAAACAACAAAAATATTTTATCTTTTGTCTTTTTTGTGAAAACCTTTAAGCCCCATGCTAATATCCCTGAGGCTAAACACCTCTAGGCTATTTGCTGTGGTGGCATAAAAAAATAAAATAAAGGTAAAGTACTTATGCACAAGTTATACTTTATCTCTTCTTGCATATAATATAATAAAAAATGAAGCTAGCACTAGTTAGTGCCTCTCCTTCGACAAACACCCAAGGTAAAAGTTGGTTGTCATGGCATTCATACTTGCTAAGGACTTGTTAGTGCATCTAGACATCATGCAATTTAATAGGCTCATTCATGGTAAATAAAATGATTTCATTGTATGTGTGGCACCACTATAGCTTTGAATGTTTTTTTATGAACTAGTGGTGGCATATGACATGTTTATGTGCTTGCAATCCTAGTGTCAACTCTAGAAAATGAGCTATTGATGTGTATTCTAACATGGTGCAAGATAACCCTTATGTATATGAGGTGTGAAAAAGCTTGTCCTTGGTTCAAACTTGAATACATGGAAAGGCAAGTGATCTAGATGAGACCACATGTGATACTTTGATTGACTTAATTTCTCTCATTTACACCTTTTTTTGGTGATTGTTGACAAAAGGGGGAGAAATAAGTCACAAAGATGTTAGTAAAAGATCACACAAATAGGGGAGCAAGCTCATAGACTATTTGTGCATTTGTATGTGCATGATCATAATGTGATGTTGCATTGGAAATTTAAATTCAATATACATGATTGCTTGGTGTATGCTAGTTTTTGAAAATTGATTGTTGTATTGACCAACTAGCATGCATAGGTTGTATCTAGACAAAGCTCACATTTTAGCCTATAATGTTGATCTCATGGGGTATGTTGAGTTTTTGATGAATGTCTAGATACATGATGCTAAGGACTCGATGGTTTCACGCTTCAAAGGTCCAAATTCTATAACCTTAGCATCTCTTTTGGTACTAGTATCTCTCCCCATGATTTCTATCCAACATATGTGCCAAAATTGAACCAAACACATGGAAGCACATATGTAGGGGAGCCACTACTACCAAAAAACCAAACCTTGAAATGATTGTCCATTCCTTGACTTTTGTTCAAAACTCAATGGGCAAGCAATTCAAGTTAAATTGAATTTATTTCTTATCTTTGTGAGTTGGTTGTCATCAATTACCAAAAAGGGAGAGATTGAAATCTCATGTTTGGTTTTGGAAATTGATGACGACACTTTGTGGACTAATCCTTGCTCTAAGTGTATGACTTTAGAAAGGATTAGAAGGATGACAAGGAGCATGATGATCATGAACATGGACAATGGTGGTGGACATGATGGATCGTCAAGCTCGATGATCGGCTTGAGAGGAACCCGGGAGATCAAGGCAAAGGTATACTTGATAGGGTTTTCCTTTCGGTGATCAAGACACGATAGAGCGTGTGATCACATTATAGGATAGATAGCCGACTATCAAGAGGGGATGCCGCGACAATCCTTGCATGAAGTGCTTCTAGGTCCAATTGACTTGCATATTGCATTTAGGACATGAGAGCACTAACTTCGATCTTGCCTAACATCTCGACGTGCTAACATTGGTGATAACGTGATCATCTTGGACGTGTTGGCAACCCATGGCAAGAGGCGAAGCAAGTTGGAAGCAAAGAGCAAAGAAAAGAAAGAAGATGCTGCTGTCCGAGGCGACGGGCCGCGACGAGGTGCTGACCGACGCGACGACCGGGCGGACGCCCGGTCGCGTCCCGCAGAGAGCTCGCGCGCGAAAAACACCGGGACGCCGTGGATCGGACGCCGGCGGGCGCTTTCCGGTCTTGGCCGGACCACGTGGACCGGGCGCTTCGGTTACCGTTAAACAGGGCCCGATGGCCTTGTCGGTAGCGACCGGGAAGCGATGGCCGACGCTGGACCGGACCACAGGTCCGGTCCGGTCGGTCGCCCGGCCACCCCGCGAGAGCCCATTTTGAAGTCCAACGGCTCTATCTCGTGAGGGGGGTCTATATATATTGGTTTGGCCGGTATTGGGACCCCTCTCTTCCACATTTGAACACTCCTACACACTTGTGAGCTTGTGAGACTCCTCTCCACTCATCTCTTCACTCTAACTTCGAATCTTGAGTGAGTTTGAGAGTGATAGAAGTGCATTGCTTGATTAGTCTTGCATCTAGAGGCACTTCATCCTTGGAGAAGCCGCGGGATTCTTGTTTTCTTGGGAATTTGCTTGGTTCCCTAGCGGCTTGGAGCAAGAGGCGGTGTTGAGCTCAAGTGGAGCTTGTTTGAGGCCACACCGGTGGTGATTGTGAGGGGTCGTTCCTTACCCGCGGGAGATTCGCGAAAAGGAGCACTAGTGGATTGCTCGTGGCTTGTTGGACCCTCTCTTGTGTTTGTTGCTTGAGCTCCCATTGGGGATTTGACACCGGTCATTAAGCTTAGCAACATCAAGTGAGTGTGTCGCCACAACGAGGACTTAGCGTCTTGGGCAAGCACGTGAACCTCGGTAAAAAATCATCGTGTCTATTGTCTTGAGCTCGTTGGAGATTTCTCATTGCACACGGTGATTGGGTTCATCCTCTACACTCCGCGGTGGTATTGTATTCTAGCACTCCTTTGCATTACTCGGTAGTATTCTTGTTAGGGTGCTTAGTTGAGTAGTTGCTTAGCCTTGTTAGCTCCTAGTGGTAGAACTAGTTAGAATTACTTGTCCACCTAGGAGTAACTTAGCAACCTAGCCTTGGTGTGTGACTAGAGATATTAGTCTTGCTAAGAATTGTTAGGAGGCTTGCATAGTTAGCTCGAAGCATTTGCATTTGTGCTACGCCTCTTATTTACTAACCGCCTTGTTTAGTGGTGTTTGTAGAAATTTTAATAGGCTATTCACCCCCCTAGCCATTAGGACCTTTCAATGATAACAAGACTACTTGCAACATAATCTAAATCCGCCGCACGATACTAGACATGGTACAAGGTTGCGGTACTTACGAGGTCGACAGTCGATGTATCCCCGCAAAGAGATCGACGACACGATCGGACTCGAAGGGTGGCACGGAAATGGGCACGGAGCCGGGTTTGTTGTATTTGATTTGGTAGATTTCTTTACGCTTGCCGGGGTCTCATATTTATACCCTGGGCTTGACGAGTCCTAACTAATTACGAATACAAAATAACAAGAATATCTAGCTAAGATACATTGTCCTCCAAGTCTTCTCGGAATCTTGAGGCCGCACGTGACGCGCGAGCACTCCCCGGGATATCCTCCTTCGCAGCTCTTATGCTTGCCGAATCACTACGCGCCCAATCCTTCCTTGGACTCGACCATCTTAGCCGAATAGCGTGAAGCTTCCTCGAACGCTTCTGAAGACCACAACAAAGTATTGCATCGCTAGCCGAATGACCTCTTTTACCGAATCATATGCCGCCCACTCGTCATTCGGGCTTTACTAAATTTTGGTGTTAACACATACAACTACGGGTTCCATGCCAATAAAAATAGTGTATATTTAACCAATTTTTTACTAAATAATGTTCACATTTATGAGTTTAAATTAATTTATTAAAAAATACACTTTGTAACAAATATATAATATTTATTTGATAATATAAATATTGATAATTTTTATCTGTATTTAATTATATTTGAGACTAAACCGTAATATTGTGTTAGTATTGTATATATTTTTTTAAAAAACGGAGAGAGTATATATAACAACTCATGATCGCCTACCCTAACGACAATCAACACCCATGATGATTAACAACCACCGGCATATGCAAGGAACACTCATGATCCACCAACATGGCACATAAGTGTGGGAGGAGCAGACATGAATATGCGTGGTGTGCACGACATCTTGTCCCGTGGAGATAGAGCAGATGAGTTACATGACTGGAGAGAGCTGAGCTGAAACGAAGGTGACATAGATGATATACTGCACGTATAAGAGGACCTTTGTCGTGCTCATGCTATATTACTCCATCTCCTCTGGTTCATTTATCTTGACCTCACCTTGTTCATCGTTGCGTCTGTCCATTAGCACTAACGTTTGCTCAAGTTTCACCGTCACGGGATTCATCATTTTGAAGCCTCTAACTTATCCTTCATTGGAACTAGTCCATCAAGCTAAATCTTATCTTGATCTTCTCCACCTTGGTCACATAACTTCATATCATGTTTCATATAAAATGATTTCGTCCATCAAACAATCACTTGTGGACTTATCTCTTGTGTATCTCGCATAACCCATTATTAGTCCAAATAAAGTTGTCACTCAATTACCAAAACCAAAAAGGACCTTTCACAGAGCCCACGTGCCACGCCAGAGGCGTTGTTGTTGCATTAAGGGACGCAAGTGCTCGTGCATTGGGGCCGTGCGCACTCCACGTGACGAGTCATTGGTGCCGCTGGTCAGCCTTCTATACCGCGGCGAGCCAGGGTCGCCCGCGCGCTCGCATTGCAGGGACGACCAGTCAGAGCCACGTAGATGGACGACCATTCGCAGTAGCGTGCAAAGATCAACGGCTAGGGGGTGGCGTGTCAGCAGCACGACAACGATCGCCTTCCATACCGGGCGACATCGATCGAATCTAAACTTGTTTAGGGCAGAGGAGGTTCGATCCGCTCACCGCTGATCATGGTTGCTTGATCTAGGGCGCCCGGTGACCAGAGGTGGCGGCTTTGTCGAGGCCTGCTCCTCCACACCGCGGCGGCGGTACTATCAAGGCCTGCTCGTCCACACTCGCAATGTTTGGGCAGCTTAGATCCGCCGCGGCAGCTCCCTTGCTTGCCTTCGCCAGGTCGATCGATTTGTGGGCATGTTTTCGGCGAGGCGGGCTGGGCCAAGCCCACGCCTAGGGCCAGCCAATGGAGGTAATGGGCCATCCGCACTGGGCCTAGTGTTGCTACAAAGAGCTACTGAAGTGGGGAAAAATTCGCCCACGCCTAAGGCCATGGCCCGGGTGGCCTTAGGCCCATCTCTCGCCACCGGTTTTCGGACAAAGGCCTAATGCATTTATTGCTTTGTTGTTCATTAAGGGTGTGTTTAGTTGGTGAAATATATTTTCGCTATTGTAGCATTTTTCGCTTGTATTTGGTAATTATTGTCCTACCATGGACTAACTAGGCTCAAAAGATTCGTCTCGTACTTTTCAGCCAAACTATGCAATTAGTTTTTTTATTTATCTACATTTAATGTTCCATTTATGCGTAAAAAGATTTGATGTGACAAGCATCGTAGCACTTTTTGGGTTGCCTTTTCACCAACTAAGGCCGTCTCCAACAAATGATGTATAATTTTGAGACCCATATGATAGTTTGGATGCTTTGCACGCTGAAAAAAAGTCTATGACCCGAAACTCACTTCTCCAACGAAGAGGCATATCCGGTCGGAACCTCTCAAGGACAAAAAACTCAAAAGCCTCCCAAAATAGCGCCGCCCAAGTCCAGCCGAGCCGCCCACCTCGCCCGGGGTCCCGTTCTCCGACCTCGACCGCCACGCCTGCGCAGCCCAAGTCCATAGCGGCGTCGTCGCCGCCATGCCCCGCGCCACCGGGCGGCCGAAAGGTCCTAAATGGCTAGAGGGGGGTGAATAGCCTAATAAAATTTCTACAAAATCACTAGAGCAACTTGTTAGTAAATAACAAAGCGTAAATGCGTTTGCTCTAGCTCTACTTGTCGGCAAGCCTTCTATTAACAATTCTAGTTGCTATAGTCTCTAATTCACACTTCAAGGGCTAAGTCACTACGCATTTTTACCACTAGGTGAACAAGCTATATTACTCTAGCAACTAAGCAAGACTACACAAGCTACACAAGCACAATATATATATATATATATCAAAGTAATGCAAGTGTGTAGAAGTGATATACCACAATGTCAAGGCGAGTCAATCCAATCACCGAGGATGATATGATGAGATAACCAAAACAAAACCAATCACCAAGAGACAAATGGAGACATAAGATTTAACCCGAAGTTCACTTGAGCACCCTCAAGCTACGTCCCCCGCTATTAATGGAGCCTTCTCACGTGTGGGTCAAGGTGGAGCTCACTCCAAGCCAATTGCCTTTAGGCTTCTTGCACCCAAAGCAAATGAGAGGTACTCACCGACACGAGCAATGTATTATCTTGCAATTGTCCGTCCCGACGAGGATGCACGGTCCTACAAATCACCGGAGGTGGCCAAGAACATTCACCTTCTCTTGCCAACGCCTCCACCAATCACCAAGCCGGGCTAGGAGTGGTGCTCTCCAAGAGCAACAAGAAAACCACCGGCTCACAACGATCCCCAAGTGCCACTAGATGCAAAGATCAAAGCAAAGTGCACTTGAATCACCTCAACTCACTAGAATGATGCTCACAAGCAAGAGGGGTGAGGAGGAGGGAGTGTGCTCAGCTCTAGAGGTGTTAGGATTGATTTCAAATGACCAAGAGACCTCCACAAGCCCCGGCCAAAGGGGTATAAATAGGCCACACCACGAAATATGGACGTTGGGGTGCAAGACACGCACAAAATCGGCCGATCGACATGACGACCGGACTCACCAATGAGTCCGGTCGGTGGGTCCGGCCACAACCGATGCACCCCAATCGACCCGGCCGACCTCGCTTGTTTGAAGCGCGTCCGGCCGGGCGCGTCCGGCCGGCACCGGATGCTTCCGGCCGGCGCCGGTCGCCCGTCGACCACCGACCGAGAAACATGCTCTCCGGACGCATGTACCGGAAGGCCCGGCCACTTTTTCGCGGCTTCCTACCCGAGTCCATCAACTTCTCGAGCCGCGAAAAACCGTCATTGTGTTGCCGCTCCTTCGCCTTTGCTCCAAACCGACTTCCGTCACTTGATTCTTGTTGCCGACACGTCGAAGAACACCCCCGGCACCATGTGTTAGCATTTTGAAAAACATTTTCCATCAAGTACGGAGTTAGCTCTCTAGGTTAGAATGCATGCAAATGATTTTAAACCTGAGGCACATGAGGACCGGATATGTACGATAGTTTTCCCTCTTTATAGTACGGCTTATCGATCCTATAATCACTCATACCCTCTATGGTGTCTTGAGTGTGAAAACAAAATGGCCCTATGGATATACCTTTGCCTTGAGCCCATTTTGATCCACGATCCACTCCAAGTCATGCACTTGATCATCAATTGAACCATCTCGATCCATCCACCATGACCATCATGCACAACCTTGGCTTGACCAATCTCCAACTAATACAAACCCAAGTTTTAAATAGCGGGCTATGTCAAATAGCGGCGCATTTTTCTAGGGGCTATAGAGCTATAGCGAGAGCTATGACGTATAGCGTTTTATAAGAAAAACTATGAAAAAAAAAACCAATTATTTATGCCAAAACAAAGCAAATATGATATTTGGTGAACACAAATATATTTACAAGGTTTTACAAGTCTAAATAACATTACCAAATACCAATATGATATTACAACATTTTTCATAAAAATTTAATCAACCAAAATGCCAAATTAGTAATAAATGAAATATGAAATAGCGGTAAATAAGCGGTGCTATAGCGCTAAATAGCGGTGAGTAGTTGTAAATAGCGGTGTTATAGCGGAAGTGCAAATAGCTTAGCGGCGAGTCTTTCCGGAAGCTATAAGCGGCGCTATAGCGTAGCTATAGCGGGCTATTTTTAAAAACAGGATACAAACACTTAGCATAGAGAGATTAGTCCTAGGATATCACTAATTAGCCAAAACCAATCTAGAGATCTTCACGGCGCCTTGAAGGCCGCAAGAGCAGGAACCGCGTGGAGCGGAGCGAGCGGAGGTGGGCGCGCTGCTACCCCCGCACCGCCGAGCCGAGCCGGTCCGCCTGAGCTCGCCCGCCGGGTCCGCCAGAGCTCGGCAGCCGCTTTTAGCCGCCGGGCAGCCCCCCGTCGCTGGTCTCGGCTCCGGTACGGCCGCCGCGCCGCCGCTGGATGCGCCGGCGCTCCCCGTCGCTGCCGCCGCAGCGTCGCCGTCCACGCGCCGGCCGCTTCCCCGCCGCAGAAGCCGCGGCATCCCGCCCACTTACCCGGGTAAATGCCATGGCGCGGCCGATCCCGCGCCCACCACCACCGCTTGCACTGCCGAGGAAGGCGTCGGGCGAAGTGCCACACCAGAACACCATCTCGCTCCGACACCGCGACGAGATCGACAAAATGGAGGCGCGCCCGTGACCTAGTTCCGCATCACTAGATCTGCCAGGCCGCCGCTCGCTTGCCCGCAAGCACGGCGGTCCGCCATGGCCACTACCGCCTAAGCAGACAAGAAGAGGAGAGAGGCGCTGGAGGGGAGGTGCACAGATTTGCATCGACGGAGAGAGAATTGGCATATTTGCCCGGCCGCTCACCTGGTTGGCAAAATGTAGGCGTGCATTGCATCCTCTCGTTGGAGGACGATTTTGTGACCTAAAAACACCGTACACCACGTATTTTGTGTTTTGCATACGCCGTTGGAGACAGCCTAAACATGACCTAACTGTTCCTAGCTTGCGACTCTTCGTACGTGCTCAGCTTGATACGATTAAATGCAAACTGAATGACCTTTGATCATTACTTCTAAAACAAAGCTAAAAAAAGAGGAGATATGAACGGAGAAACTACTTGCCATAGAAATGGTCTATCACCTCCCTTTTTTTTTTTTTTTTTTTTTTTGAGGGAGTCTATCACCTCCCTGCCCAGCCTAAAAAGCCCATGAGCCATGGCCCATCGTAGTTCACAGATCAGCGGGCCGAATCACGCAAGTAGCCCGAATCTCTAATACAGTACTCATCAAGCCGTGCTCCGTCACCGCGAGTCAAAACCACCGGCGCCGGCGCCGCCGTCGCCGTCACGAGGATGGCTGCTCCTACCGATGAGGCCGCCGGCTCAGGACTCAGGGAACTACCAATCCATTCCTCGCCGACTGGAGGGAACGGATCATCATTCCGGCCGTCGCGGCTGGTGAGCCGTCCCCCATTCCCATGCCTCGTTTACGTTTCTCGGGTGAGGTCCTGCTCTGGGCAGCCGTTCCTGATCCCTTGGGTTTTGTCGATTCTGTTGCTCTGCAGGGGTGGTTGGAGCCGCGTTCGGGCTGCTGTCGCGGCACCGGGCGCGCCTTGGCGCCGCCCGTGCCGCCGTCACCTACGCCGGGAACCTCGCCATCGTCGCCAGTTGCTACGGAGGTGAGGTCTCTGTTCCATGGACATCTGATATATGGTTTGCAATGTTTGGCTTTGAGATGGATCGAACCTACTTTGTTGTTTAACTGGTTCTGTTGTTAATAAAGCTAACCATGCCATTCTATGTTAGGTTGTACGCTGAGTAGAATTTCTTTACCTAATTTGATGCTTCCAGGTGTGGGAGGGGAGAACCCTGAAGTTTTTGCTGTTGTACTTCATTTTTTTTTTTCTTAGAGAAATCCTGCTGGCTGCTAGATGTTATATTATATGTGGGTACTTTGTCAGAGCTAGATTTGTGAAAGTTAGATTGGTTGGTGTTCGTTTACTCCAATGACCAAAGAAGCCATAAAATTGCTGTTGTCTTGTTAAATAGATATTGTTTTTCGGGATTGCTAAATGCTATTTGAGTATTTCTCTGCCCATGCGACACCTGAGTTTTTCTTTTACTATTTCTCGTGAGATCATCCCCTGCAAGACCTCCGGACAGGCTAGGGTTTTGAATTTGGAGATTTTGGAGGTCAAGGGTGGTGGATATCAGGATTTAGGAGATCCGTGGAATCCACTAGGGTGGCGGAGTATGGGTAGTGAGAAGCATTGAGATGTTGGAAACTCACTTCAACGGGTTATCATGTCGATGGGGAGCAGCAGGAGCTACCAGATATGGAGGAGGGTGTGGCAGGGCCAACCATGTGTTGTTCAGGAGGTGGTGGGTGTGGAAGGCAGGCTGAGCTGCTGCAGGAAGAAGACGATCAGAATTCAGAGGAACCAGAACGGAGAGCCGCCAGATGAAATCTCAATGAAGATTCATCAACAGTCCAAAATTTGGGTGGTGTGTTTGGGGGTTGGGGGAGCACACCTAGGTGTTGTATAGCTAGGCCCTAGTTTTATATTTACTATTTAACTAGCAAACATGTCCTTGTGTTGCAACGAACATACAACTTGTTGCGCCCGCTATTTGGGAGACTTTTAGAGTCTGGGATTTATGCAACAATCAAGGTTATCAGTTCCAAATTCCAATACGCCTTGGAAATTGAACTCTGTAATGTGGCTAGACGCGTGTTGTTCTAATTGCATAAAGCATGGATCACCAGTCTGCCTCATGGATGGGAAAGAGAGGTGCACAAGGGCATTGTGGGAAATAACATATGACAAAAATGAAGGAATCCACTGACTTCAATATAGCTATAGATAGTCAATGTTTTGCATTCACAGGCTTATCTCAATCTATGTTTTTTTTGTATGTCATGGTTAAAATTAGAATGTTTAAGCTGTCATTTATATTGCATTTGTCAACTGTAATTTGATAGTGTGGGAAGGAAATTTCATTGAGATTTTGACACTGTCAAGAAGGTTTCATTGTAGAACAACCTTTCATCTATCATCGTGTTTTGTTACAATGGCATGGAAAATGAGGTTAAACCCCCATAACTAAACCTTTCCTTTGTCATGTTGAAGAAGAGAGTGAGAGCCCCTGGTAGGAAAAAAAAAAGAACAATATATTTAAGTCCTAGACACATTTTATATTGTGGGTTCACTATCAGAAATGGATGTTGGCATGTAGTTAACAGTCAACTCACTTTTTGGAATGTCTGTTGCCTAATTCGAAGTGACCAAGATAATTGAGTTTGTGCAGTTGTATTTTTATATGTAGATGTGACATATATTATTTCTGCTGTACAGGGGCACGGAACTTGCAAGAGATGCTCGAGCCACAACACCTAATGATCCCATGAATTCTGTTGTTGGTGGGCTAGCAAGTGGAGCTGTCCTTGGTCGAATACAAGGTTGGTTACTAGACTGATCACCATCCTTCATACTTAAAAGTTTGGTAGGCCAATTTATACAGTGAGTAGTATTTATAGCATTGTTCGGTTCATGTTCAAAAATGTGGTCTCAACCCATTGTCATTGTTGTGTAGTTTGTTTGTGTACGAGAAGAAACTGTACAGTCTAAAACCACTTATCATTGTCATGAAGATTGAGGTCAGGTTTGTTCATCTGGGTATAACTAAACAATATTTGAAGCTGGATTGTGCATACTTCAGAAATATCCTAAACAGACTTCTGGCAATGATCTCGAGTCTATGTGAGATTGTAGAAATACGATGTATGCTCATACCAATCATCGCGGTCAATAACATAGGCCGGTTTCATCCGACTTATGACTGTTAGGTTCTCATTGGTTACCTATTTCACTATTTTTAAAGGTGAGGTGTGTTGCATGTGTACTATTAAGGCTGCTAGTGTCCCTCAAATGCACACACAAAACTAACTAATTTAGTAGTTGGCATACACAGCATGATTATAGTTGATTTCTAGATTTTATGTTTATTTCACATGTTTAAACTTTCAGATTGATTAGAACAATGCTGAATGTGATTTTTTTTTTGAGAAGATGCTGAATGTGATTCAAATACTAGTGTAGCCATGGTTTTGTATGGGATGGGCTTTTGAGATCAATCAGTATTTGTTTTGTTAGATTGAGCCAGTGTGAATTCACTGGTTTTAGTTAAATGTTTATTTATGACAACAATGCTACTATAGTGGCCCCACCTTTATTAGTCAGTGTGAATCTTTGTACATTAAATTAGTACTTGTTACTCCTTCCATTCCATATTGTAAGTCGTTGTGTCTTTTTCTAGGTACATAGCTTTTCCTAGGCACCTAGATATATACAATTATTTCTAGTTACATAGTAAAAGCTATGAATCTAGAACAGCTGGAACGCCTTACAATTTCGAATAGGGATTACTGGTTACCTTGTTCTGAACTTGCCAAAATTTTAGGGCCTGTTTGGAGGGGCTATGTGCGGATACGGTTTTTGGTACTGTAGCAGTAATATATCACTACTATAGTGGGAGCCGAGAGCGCCAGAAACACTGGCTCCTCCACATTTGTAGTTATATTTTTTGCTGGGAGCCGGGCTGTTTTTGATGCGGAGCCAGAATAGAAGCTGCTTGGAGCAGAACCAAACGAGGCCCTAATCTGTGACTTTTAAAAATAATCTGAACTTTAATGTTCTTGCCTGTTTTCATCTGTGTACTGGATGTAGCTATGCAACTGAATGTGTCCCTGTATTTAGTCAATGGCTCAATGCTAGTCTCTTCAGTGTCATATGATTGATCTCTATGGAGCTTGCTGTTTATGTGCTTAGAATTGCGGTCATTTAGTGTTAGATTTTCAATGTTCCACCAGAGGGAAAAAAAAGGAAACTATGCTGTCTTGAATTGTTGATGGAGAAATACACTGGCTTGTTTGAATTGAATTTTCTAAATGTGATCCCTCGCCATTACTTGACGTGGACTGCTGTGCTTATAGGTGGGACACTTCGGAGCAGTGAAATATGCAGTCACCTCTTGCAGCTGCCGGTACTGCATTGACTACACTGCACTGAAGTTGGCCCCAGAGTGGCATGCCCTGAAAGAACATTTGTCTGGAAAGAAAGACTGGTTTACGCTACCCGAGTGGTCACCTATCCAAGTGTTGGATGAGGAAGCTTTTATAAGAAAAAGCTCGAGAGGAAAAGTTGTTTGCCCAACGAGCACTAGGTAAACTTGACAAGGATGATCCCTAGTTTATACATCCTTTTTGGAGAACTGCGCACGGACAGAGATACGATGCATTTTATCTAGGTGCTATATCTGTGTCTCTGAAACCATACTGTTAGAAAACATCGAGATGCTGTATTTTTTGTTTGTTTATTTTCTGTACTTCGGGAGTGCCCATGAAGAGGGAACCCAGCTGATCACTTCCAAGTTTTGACAGCCAGAAACATCTCTACAAGTGTACTTGCACTCCTTGTATTAAGAGGGAATCCCTTTTGTAGTGGACTTGCACTCCTTGTATTAATACTAAAAAAAAAAATATATCTCGCGGGTTATATGCGTTATATCAATTTTAGTGGACCTGCACTTAGTTGTGAAACAGTGAAAGTATTTTTTTTTTTGTCAGTACACTGTAACAGTCACGGCTTAAAAAATATATAAATCTGACATGCAGGTCCCATATATTGAGAGAGAATATTTGGTAATCTGTTAAAGCACATCTCCCATTATTCTGAAAAACATTATTGGTGACCACTAATATTTCTTTATTTATTGGGGGACAAATGTTTGGTGAGCTGCTGAAGATTCTCTTTGCGGTGCCACTGTCCCACTGTCCAAAAGCTTCAAGAAAAAAAAAAAAGAAAACAAAACAAGTATATTTTCCTAGCTAAATTAAGAAGCCGGATACCTTACCCCCTTCACATTTTAAATCATTTATTACATTACCTCCTGCCTTGGTTAGAAATATATTTTTAATCCTTTTCGTTATAAATCCACTAAATACATGATATGTCTTATAAATTGTAAAAAACGTTCTCTAAGCTTTTAAATTTTCAAGAAAAACTTGTCTAGATAAATTGGGACGAGAAAACTGAATTAAAAACATGGAGAGTGTCTGTGTTGTAATTGTGTCATTCTCTCAAAAAAAAAACATGGAGAGCTCCCAAAAAAAATATATTTATTATCTTTTTAAGATTTATTTATTTATATTACCTAATAAGTAAACATTGAGAGCTCTTCCAAAAAAAAAAAACTTATAACAAAAGTGGGTATTTATCGAGGCCTGGTGCAATGAGTCAAGGCCCATTCGGCCCAGCTCGAACCCACAACAGGTCTAGGGTTTCCTTTCCAGGTTCTCCCACGGGGTTTTGGAGGCACGTATATAAAGCCACCACGCCGCCGCCTCCCTCTCTGCTTTGCTTTGCCTCCATTTTTCATATCCTCACTGCCGCCGCCGCCGCCGCCGCCGCCGCCGTAGTAAGTCACTCGCGATGGGTAAGCACCTCAACTCTGCTCCCTGTCCTTTCTTCGTGTCTTCCCTCCGGATCTGACCTATCTTTTTCGGTTCACAGCGCGGATCAAGGTGCACGAGCTGCGGGGAAAGAGCAAGACGGATCTGCACGCGCAGCTCAAGGAGCTGAAGTCGGAGCTCTCCCTTCTACGCGTCGCCAAGGTCACCGGCGGGCTCCCAACAAGCTTCCAAGATGTGCGTGTTTGACGAATCTCTCGCCCTTCTTCCTCCCTTTGTCATACTGGCTTTGTTTCGCCTGATTTGAATCGTGGATCCGTGGTTTCCTCTTTGCAGCAAGGTTGTACGCACATCCATCGCGCGCGTGCACACCGTCATCTCGCAGAAGCAGGGTCGGCGCTGCGTGAGGCGTACAAGAAGAAGAAGCTGCTCCCGCTCGACCTCCGCCCCAAGAAGACCCGTGCCATTGCAGGCGCCTTACCAAGCACCAGGTATCCACTCATGTTCCTTTTGCGTCTACTTTAATGTGTCTTCAATTGACGCGTTCTCTTTCCTTCGCCTAGTTGATTGTTCTACCAGTGCTGTCAGGCTATTTGATATTTAGGTTTAAGATTCGTTTTGGACAGTAACTCTTGTGCTTTGAGTTGTCGAATTGATCTTGTTGAGTGCCAAGCTGCTTATGTTAATTAAAAGTAGTTCAGATGATTTGTTGACATATATATACATTTCAAACGTTAATTTCGTAACTGGAATTGTTGAAGCAATATTAGATATTACTAGTAGTGATTATAGTTTTATTGGTTGCCTCTCTGCCGTTTAGTATATTTTACTTTGTGAATGAACACCATGAAGTTTTAGTTTGATAGCAATTCTGTATTTGGTATCAATTTGTGCAGTGCTAGTCTCAAAAAGTTCTTTTTGTGCAGTGCTATTGTGTATAGCTTTCATATTTTACTTTTTTGAACCTAGCTTTCATATTTACTTGGTTTTACTAAAGATAGGTTTATGTTTATGGTAGAACAAAAATGATCCAATGGGTTGGGAGGTTTTGTGCAATGCTTGGGTGCTTATTGGTTGTCCTAATTGTATGGAAGTATTTTGTATCCCAATTCATATATATGTTCCTTTGCTAATAAATGTTAGTGGGAGCACTTTTTTCATTGCATTAGCCTAAGTGCATTGTTGCAAGCTGCCATCCAGTCTCACTGGCTCAGATTGACTGTCATGGGGTGTGTTGATTGCCTTTTTTAGTACTTCTCTTTGTGATTGTCATTGTTTGCAAACGGAGTATTAGCAAATTCTAGTCCAATCACCGTGGTGCTAGTTTTCATACTATATAGGGTTTACATTTTCATTTGCTAGTTGTCTATAGAAGTTGCTTTTCAATACTAGTAGCTATAATGACATGTTGGATTATTCTAGAGTCCTAGAGGGAAATGTTTTTTGGACTGATGGTGCAATTGATTATTGATTTAGTGAATAGAATACAGTAGGCTATCTGCACTAGTTAATGTGTACTAGTAGTTTAAGTTATTCACCGTTCTTTGATCTTGTTTATTGACTTGTGGTGTTTTGTGCTGTTCAGCTCTCCTTGAAGACCGAGAGGAAAAAGAAGCGTGAGAAGTATTTCCCCATGAGGAAGTACGCTATCAAGGCCTAGATTAGTGAAAGAACTTGCTTTGTCCAAGTTTTGCCCAGAAGTTCCTTTGAATTTGATGTATCGCACATCTATTGTCATCCAAGTACCATGTAGCTGATCAATTGCATGTTGGAAAATGCGAATGTTGTGCTTGTTGAAATATGCTTTCCATTTTCAGTTTACTTTGATCATCACGGTTTGGGGAATGATCGTGGAATGAATAGGGATCGAGTCTGTTCACTGGGCGTGCACAGCCTAGGGATCGAGTCTGTTCACTGTTACGTGCATTGAACACCAAGTTGAAATCTTTTGTCATTATGGGGGACAATGGAAAACATATATGTAAAATAAGTTTTGTTCTAAATGAGTAAACTGTCGGACATCTCCATCGTTTGCAATACTTGGGTATATCAAACTTCTTGCTCTTGCAGTTCTCAATAGATATCTCTATTTTTCTAGTCACCAAAAAATCATCCCATATTAAATAAAATGAAAATGTGAGTTGCAACCCCTTTAATACTCCTTTTCTTTGGTGCGAATAGTTTGCAGCTCTCCAAATACTCCAAACTTTTCATTTAGTGTGGATATTGAAAGCCTCATTGTTTGCTTGGTACAGCTTTTATACCAACTTCATAATGATATTTTTCAGCTTTACAAAGTTGTTTTTAGCTTATACTAAAACAGGTCTTAATGAAGCGGTTGTGGGGAATACTAGAACTTCACTAGATGTTCTGTATATACACAACGGTGTTTTTTGGAATGATAACCCACCACTCAGATGCTCTGTATATTTTTTTTTTCCAACCGGTCTAGGAACTAAGTCTTCCTTTGATTCCTTGGGCTATTCACCTCAAAAAGCCAACTTTTGTGTTTCTGCAGCTGTTTGCATACCACAGCTGGGTAAACAACTAAACATACGTGATGGTTGTGTAAACATAGCCGTGATGGTTGTGGATGAAAAAGGCCCCATTGTAGTCATCATATAATACTGGTTGAGTTCTTTTTATGGTGGAACTTATGCACCCTCGAAGTTTAAATCTTCGACTTGGCACGAAGTGTCGCTTTTTTTATTGATTTTATTTCAGAACCTGACAGTGCTATAGTTTTTCAGTGTTGTGGGTCTTTGTGAATCTTGAATTTTGTCCGCCTCCCGCTCATAAGAGTAAGGTTTTGCGCGTGTGTTCAGAGGGGTGGGTGGGTGGGTGTATGCAGTTACAGGTGTCGTACCGTCGTAATTTTAAAAATAAAGCTGTCACAGGTGTAAGTTCCATGGTTTGATGTCGATGGTGAACTTGGGACATTCTAAATAAATCTCAATTGAGGCAAGCATAATAGCTTCATCATAAGTCCATAAATAAAATAGAAAATGTCCAAATTAATACCCAACGACGGCTGCCGCCAAGCACAACCAAGTGGGACTCCGGTGGTGGGCGGCGGATGAGGGGCTCTCATCCCATGGGTATTAGTCGATCAGATGAGAGGCTGGTTGGAGACTGTTTTTTGCACTTTGAACCTCAAAAAAAGAATGGTAGGAATTTAGATGGAGAGGTCCACCTGAGTTGACACATATTTACCCCTAAGGACACACTCTGGTTTGAGCTGTAAGTTGTGTCCACAATGGCTTAAAACCACATGAGAATGATGATGTATTATAAGTATGAACAAGTAAAAGTATTAATCTCTTCACGACATCAGCAAACGGTGGGCAAAAATATTTCACGATCTCACACCCGCTCTTCCTTCCCCTGAGCACCCCAAAAGGTGACTCTGGCGACCTCGCTTCGCCGCCAAAGAACCCCTCCCCGTCCATCTCCGCCGCCGCCGTCGCCTTGCGCGGTGGCGGCGTGCGACGCCGGGTGACCCCCAAAAGCAGGGCTCCACTCGCACCTTCCCCTCCTCCCACCTCACGCCTCCCTCTCCACCCAAAACCTGCGTTTCGGCGTCATCGGCACTATGAAAGTGCCGCCCCGGCTGAAGCTCGGCGGCTATGGCGCCCACGGCAGTTACCCGGCGGTGGGCCTGGAGCCACGCTCGGCACCGCCCCTAAGCGTCCGTGCTCGGGAGGCCGGCCGTGATCCCAGGCCATGACGGCTAGGGCCACCCCTCTCCTCGGCCCGGCGGCAGCTAACGGCGTGCTCCTAAGCGGCAGCCATGGCAGCTAGCCCGGCCGGACAAGGTCTGTGGCGATCGCTGGTCGTGGGCAGGGCACGTGTTGTGCCTCTACCCGCAGCTAGCTGGGTGGGCCTCCGAGGCCCTAGATCCGGGCGTTAATCAGCGCCCGGTCCTTGCCCTCGTGTTGCCGCTTCGCGCAACCATGGCATCATCCTAGCACTCTGAGGCGCCGGCGGGACCCGGGTTGGGCTGCCGGTTTCTTAGAGGTGTGGCGCCACAGCCTGCAGTGCGTGTTTGTGCACCTCGAGCGGATCCGGCTGACGCGGCCGGCACTTCTACCTCGCCTCGGCCGCACGTGACTCCGGCGTGGTTCTCGGTGGCTCTAGTGTGGCCTAGCTGCGTGCGGGGCGCGAGCAACGCCGCCGTGGGTGGCGTGGGCCGAATAGGCTGCCATCTGCGCAATCAGCGGTGGTGTGAAGCGAAGTTGCTTTGGCGATACGTCATCACGTTGTGGTGGCGACCGTTTAAAAACCACCTAAGGGGTTATTTGACCGGTTTTGAAAGTTTTAGGGGTAGAAAAATTCAGTTTCATAGTTTGCGGGTGAAGTAGTCTAGCCTCAATAGTTAAGGGGGCTATGTAGACTTTTTCCAATCTGAAAATTAAACAGAGAAAAAGAAATATTCCAACTCGGTTGCAGGCAAAGCACATCTTTTTGGATGGCTGCCATGCGCCACTAAATGGGCCAGATACAATGGCATTCAGGACCACGGGCCGCAGAAGTATTGGCCTTCAGACCACTTATCGCTGAACTAAAATGCATAATCTGCTAAAAAAACTAAAATGTCTAGTTTTTTTTCAGGATTTCTATCATCTACCAGTTGTTAATTTGTTCCAATCAATCCGGCTGCAGCTTCTTTCTTGCGACCCTTCATGCTATGAGCGCAAGAGAACTTCATTGAAATTCCCTATACACATCCATGGCAGCGACGAAGTCGCACGAATAAACTTTAACATCTCTGATGTCTTATGGCGTTCCGGCACCTGTGCCTCACCGTACACGCACGTGAGACACCAGGGCTCACCCCCATTCTCCATAATGATGGTATCTATATGATATTGGGAATAGGGTAAAATCTCCACTCTAGTTTCTTTATTCCAGAAAATGCCAAGGCCTCCACTATGCCCTGAACTACTTACAGCAAAAGCATAATCAAAACGTAGAGTCTTTTAAGGCCTTCTACCCGTGCACGGTGCACTTGAGTTTCAAGCACGCATAGCATAGCACAGTCGGGCATAACTCTTCGTCATATCATGAAGTTCTTTGATTGTCGCGGCGTTGCCCAAGCCGCGACAATTCCAACTGAGGCAACTCATTGCTCCCGGCGGTCCTCCTCGATGTAGGCCGCCGATGCCTGGACCTTCTTGTTTTCCTCCACTATATTCTTTGCCTTCTTTTTGTCTCTAGGAGACACATAAGCTGGTGGCGGTGGTGGAGTGCCCGCCTCTCCCTTCTTTTCTTCGCCAAAAAGCTGTCTTCTGGCCTCATCATTCCCCGCCATACTTGGCTGGTGGGGTGGCTTCGTAGGACTAGTTGTCGAGTCCTCTAAATCTGCATCCAACCCTTCCTCGGTGGAGCCCCTCTTTTTGGACCCCGAGCTGTCCGCCTTGTGAAATCTCATGTTTGGTTTTGGAAATTAATGACACACTTGTGGACTAATCCTTTGCTCTAAGTGTTGACTATGAGATAGGATTAGGTTGATGACAAGGAGCATGATGATCATGAACATGGACCATGTCGGTGGACTTGATGGATCGTCAAGCTCGGTGATCGGCTTGAGAGGAACCCCGAGATCAAGGCAAAGGTATACTTGATAGGGTTTTTCTTTTCGGTGATCAAGACACGATAGAGCGTGTGATCACGATTATAGGATAGATGTGATGAGCTATCAAGAGGGATGCCGCGACAATCCTTGCATGAAGTGCTTCTAGGTCCAATTGACTTGCATATTGCATTTAGGACATGAGAGCACTAATCTCGATCTTTCCTAACATCTCGACGTGCTAACATTGGTGATAACGTAGTCATCTTGGACGTGTTGGCAACCTACGGCAAGAGGCGAAGCAAGTTTGAAGCAAAGAGCAAAGAAAAAGATGAAGATTTGCTGTCTCGGGGTGACCGGAAGCATCGGCCGGTGCGACCGGATGCACCCACCGGAGCGTCCCGTCGCTACGCTCGCGAGAGCCTCGCGAGCGGGTTTTTGCTGGACGCGGTGACCGGACCCTCGACCGATGCGTCCGGTGGTCGGACCGGACCCCGATCGGACGCATGCTCGCTGCTGCCGGAAGTGGGCCCGTGCTTGTCGGTAGTGACCGAAGCACTCGATCGACCAGCGACCGACCCGGCCCTGGTGGTTCCGGTCGGTGCGTCCGGTCAGCCCGCAGAGAGCCCAATTTGAAGACCAACGGCCTCTATTTCGTGAGGTGGGCTATATATACTTGGATGGCCGGTTCCTAGCCTCCTCTCTTACACATTTGAACACTCTAACTTGCTTGTGAGCATTTGAGACTCCTCTCCACTCATCTCTTCACCTCTAATTCGATTCTTGGTGAGATTGAGAGAGATAGAAGTGCATTGCTTGCATCGGTTGCATTTAGAAGCACTTCATCCTTGAGAAGCCGCGGGATTCTTGTTATCTTGGGAATTTGCCCGGTTCCCTAGCGGCTTGGAGCAAGAGGCGGTGTTGAGCTCAAGTGGAGCTTGTTTGAGGCCACACCGGTGGTGATTGTGAGGGGTCGTTCCTTACCCCGCGGGAGATCGCGAAAGGAGCACTAGTGGATTGCTCGGTTTGTTGGCCCTCTCTTGTGATCGCTGCTTGAGCTCCCATAGGGGATGTGCACCGGCCATTGCTTAGCAACGTCAAGTGAGGTGTGTCGCCACAACGGGGGACTTAGCGTGCCGGGGCAAGCACGTGAACCTCGGTGAAAAATCATCGTGTCTATTGTCTTGAGCTCGTTGGAGATTTCTCATTGTACACGGTGATTGGCATCATCCTCTACACTCCGCGGTAGTATTGTATTCTAGCTCCTTTGCATTACTCTTTGCTAGTATACTTGTTTAGCTTGTGTAGCTTAGTCTCTTGCTAGTCTTGTTTTTAGCTCCTAGAAGTAGAACTAGTTAGCCTTGCTTGTTCACCTAGGAGTAAAGGTAGAGACTTAGCCCTTGTGTGGTTTAGAGACATTAGAATTGACTTGTGGCTTGCTTAGCTAGTTGAAGCATAGCTTATTTTTCTACGCCATCTTATTGTCTAACCTGGGTGCTTAGTGTTGTTTCGTAGAATTTTTAAATAGGCTATTCACCCCCTCTAGCCATTAGGACCTTTCACCTTGTCTCTTCCCCGCCTCCTCATTCTTCTTTTCTTTCTCCCTCCGAAACCCCTCACGGTAGCCACTGAACCAGCCACCCCGGCCTCTCATTCTTTTGCGATCCCCAGGGGTGCTCTTCTCCTCCTGGGTAGCCTGGCTTGCTTGTTCTCCAAACCCACTGGAGCGGAAGCGCGGAGTACCCGCACGCCGTGAAGTCACCACTCGCCAACATCGAATCACCATACCAAGCTCCTCATCCTGAATTCTCCCGAGGCCACACTCTCGAGGTGAGTGTGTCCCATCAAGCCACAATGAGAGCAAAAAGTGAGGCATCTTCTCATACTTCACCGGGAGGTGCATAGCAGCACAACCCTCCGGCGACAAAGTAACAAAGCGAACCAGAGGTTTTGATGCATCCAAGTTGACTCTGGCCCTGTAAAAGTCTCCTCTGCCGCTTGACACCACCTTCATCTCCATCGTGATCACCTTGCCCACCTTCCCTCGCTAGCTTTTTGGACGATGTCCGACGTTCTGTACAGAGGCGGGATTTTGTGGATTTGCACTCCACGCTTGCACCTCGCTCGGCAATTTCGACGGGGTCGGAGTCGCCCCATCAAACTCCTCTAGCATCGTAGGCGTAACCCCCCGAAGATCCGAGGCCCCTCCTCCATAATCCTCTTCCAATCTCCTAAGCAGTACGCCTGCACCACGAACAAAGTTCTTTCTCAATGGATCGGAACGAGATCTTGCGCCGTGTTCCGTGCTGCCTTCATGGTGGAAATCACCGATTGCTCGCTAAATTTCTTTGTGGGACAGACAGAGCGCCGCCGCCATCCGCTTCACCCCCGGTAGCTTCTCGCATCTCGCCACCGCAAGAACCACGCCTCCTTCTCCGCCTCGTTGAGACTTCGGCGATCGGAGCAGCCGCTCCACATCATCTGTTTCTACCGCCATCTTCCCATGGGATGAACCCGTCTGCCATGACCACCACGGGAGCCGCGACAACACACCTTGACCCACCTCCGCCAAGGCGGGAAGCCGCACTGTGCAGCCCCCTTAATCAGCCCGAGCAGCGGATGGGTGGAAAGTGGATCGTCGACGGTCGAGTGAGACCTCCCGCGGCGATCGCTCTAGGAGTCGCCCAAACCCTAGGTAAACCCTAGGTAAAACCCATGCGCTAATACTGGATTTCTTTCTTGTTGGACCATTTCAGCCTTCTTGTTGGGCCGTGTTTTTTATCTCTCTTTTTCTTTTTGCCCTATATATTCAAAAGTATTTTTGAAATCCAAAGAATTTTTGAGGGAAAATTGGTGTAAATTATTTCCTTTATCAACCAAATTCTCGATATGGTTTTAGAAACTTCCCCGCCATGTATTGATTGGATGAAAATATGATTGCTCGGCTCTGAAACAAAAATCATCACGAAGATGTGCAGATCACTCCCATCTCAAACCTCAAAAATCAGATCTTATCTCTGAATTTTTAAAAACCATTCAAATTACCTTCAAAATCAGGGCATCTTTAACACCTAAACTTTAAAATAGTTCAACTTACCTCCCTCGTCCTAGTTTCAAAGTGCGACATAGTTAATGTCATAAATACTTGATA